>BGNK01002126.1:414-10902 GCA_003297005.1 Symbiodinium sp. clade A Y106 | reverse complement strand
GAGACGGAGAGACGGAGAGACGGAGAGACGGAGAGACGGAGAGACGGAGAGACGGAGAGACGGAGAGACGGAGAGACGGAGAGACGGAGAGAGAGAGAGAGAGAAAGAGAGAGAAAGAGAGAGAAAGAGAGAGAAAGAGAGAAAGAGAGAGAGAGAGAGAGGGCGAGACAGCGAGACAGCGAGACAGAGAGACAGAGAGACAGCGAGAGCGAGACGGAGAGGCAGAGAGACAGAGAGACAGAGAGACAGAGAGACAGAGAGACAGAGAGACAGACAGACAGAGAGACAGAGAGACAGACAGACAGAGAGACAGAGAGACAGAGAGACAGACAGACAGCCAGCCAGCCAGCCAGCCAGCCAGGCAGGCAGACAGACAGACAGAGAGAGACCTCGAGCGAGCGAGCGAGGGAGGGAGGGAGGGAAGGAAGGAGGGAAGGAGGGAAGGAGGGAAGGAGGGAAGGAGGGAAGGAGGGAAGGAGGGAACGAGGGAAGGAGGGAAGGAGGGAAGGAGGGAACGAGGGAAGGAGGGAAGGGATGGAGGGAGGGAGGACGGAGGGAGGGAGGGAGGGAGGGAGGGACGGGGGGAGCTTTGACAGTAGGGACATGGATATTGCATGGAGCGATGGAGGTGAGACATAGGCATAGGTGTGGTTTAGATGTGTATGCATGTGTGTGTGTATATACATAAATCATAAATACATACATGCCTACATACATGCATACGTGTGCATGCATTTAAGAATCGCTCTACATTTTCATCTAAATAGCTACCCAATGTATCTCATGTATGTTGCGTACACATATACTTATAATCCGTACATCTGTGAACCTATGTACAAGATAGGCTCGTTGAAGTCTCTTTACGAAGGTGTAGCCGAGCGGCAATGTGTGCAGCAGTGAGGGCGCCCGTCGGCAAAGAACTGGCACAATGTCCGGGTGCCGTTTCCACAATGCCTCCAAGGGTCCAGGCTTATGGTTTACGGTGGCGAGGGCCTAGGGTAAGCGCTTCATTACACTGTTTAGCAAGTGTTGGTGCCGAGACAAGCTCTCCGCGTTTATGATATTGAACACCCACGCCGCACGCCCGAACCAGGAACGCATCATCACATCATCAACCCTCAATGTCGTTCGCGCCACCCTGCACAAGATCCGAAGCAGCTCGAATGCCCGCTTTTGGCCGAACCTATAGTATTGAAAATCTTCACTGGTGTCACCCTCGCCCTGAGCTTCAGGACGCAGGCGCGGAAACATGTCAGATGCCACGGACAGTACAGGGGCCAATGGATTCGAGACTGATCACGTGAGCCATGTGCTGACAGATGGTCGTCGGTTTTCATGCAAATCGGGACCCTTCCGTTTTGAGGTGCGGAATGTGCTCCTAACTCTCTGTGACAACCTCAAGGAGGCCGTGCTATCTTTGCTCTCTCTCTCTCTCTCTGTCGCGCAGAGCGAGTCCACAAGTGAGACCACTCGTCAGCAGCCCTTGTAATGGGACTAACGTGCGGGGAAAACATAAAAGTCGGCGGAAGCATACGGCATACGGCATGGGAAAACAGTNGCGAGTCCACAAGTGAGACCACTCGTCAGCAGCCCTTGTAATGGGACTAACGTGCGGGGAAAACATAAAAGTCGGCGGAAGCATACGGCATACGGCATGGGAAAACAGTCCAGGAAACTACATACACGATGGGCATGTCTATACAGGGCTCTTCGCTACCCTTTTCGGGTGAGACGATGGCAGGACTAGGGTAAATTTTCCGGCCACCGTGGGGGAAAACTTAGTATGAAAGGAGACTTCTATACTCACTGATGAAGCTCACCCGACGCACAAGGGGCATTCGTGACCACACGCCGGTAAAAGATGGAGCAGCAGATGGTCAATCGATATTGGCATAGAGCATGGGAAGGCCGTGGTCCCCCGGCTCGCCTCATGTCGGCTCCCCTAGACAGCATTGTGGAATAAATCAAAGGGCTGCATGATAAGGTGGAGTTGTCGTCATCAAGCGTGGGGAAGCATAGAACAAATCATCTTGCTAATAATCCAGAAATGCGCCTCTCTGAAAAGTGCGGACGGGCGCACCTGCAGTCCTGACAGTCGGTTGGGGTGTTCCAGAGGTTTCGGCTGCAGCGTATTGGGAGCCACCGTCTCCCAGAGTTGGCTAAACACGTAAGCATAGGGAGCGTAAAGCGTAAGATGACATATAGACCATCGTAGAACCTCCAGCATAAGTGTGGGAAAGTTGCGTCCAAATCGAGGATATAGGTCAGGTAGGAGAAAAACCAAGGAGAGCCCATCCTCCAGTGCTGGTCAGATCGTAGCGGCGGAACTGAATTTATCGACCTGAATTTGACTGTCTGGTGCAGATGCTCGTGATCAGTCGAATGTCAAGCGAAATTCCAATGGCATTCCAGCAGCCAGAAGGCCCGGTGGCAATCGGCATGAAGACGTAATAATGGCAATCTTTGGCGTCTCATTGGCAATCGGCATGAAGACGTCATAATGGCAATCGTTGCAGTCTTATTGACAATCGTTGGAACAATCATGATGGCAATGTCGTAGGAAGCTGGTGCCATGGCGGCGCAAGTACGCAAAGGGACGATCCACACTGTCTTGTGCCAGAACCTTGCTATCTTTGCTACACGGATGAAAGGGCCGAATCAACAAACGCGGACAAAAGTGAGACAAAAGAATGACGAAGCAAACAACACCTGAACAATCGGGCAACCTCCAAACGTGCCTGCAATGTCATCGACCTCGCAAAACCAAGACCCAACCTGATACAGTACCCCATCGAAGGTCGTCGGAAGCAAGTCTCGCAACCCTCGACTGTCCATGACTATCCGGCCTCCATGCCATAGTAGTACCGTGCTCGGTCTGCTCGGATCGTCAACAGGTCAATGAAGATGGCCCGTACGGTGTTCAGAGCTCCACTCTCCTGGGGCTATCAGAGTTGTGGCCGATAGTACTGACGATTAAGCACTGGTCGCTGCTAGAAACCAACAGTGACACGTGAGCAGCAGTAGTTCGTACTAGCTAGAAGTTAAAAACTGTCAGTAGCAATCACTGGTATTGAGCAGCTACCAGTAAAGCACACCCGCCGCGTGGCTAGTCGCATGAGCTTGTAGATTCTAGCTAACAGTGACTCATGGTAGAGTTCAGCAATGGTACTTTATGCCACTACAACTACTACTACTACTACTGCTACTACTACGACGACTACGACGCGACGACGACGACTACTACTACTACTCTACGACGACTACTGCAACTACGACTATAACTACGACTACGACGTCGTCAACGACGACGCCTGCGACGACGACGACTGCTACTACGACGACACCTACGACTACAACTACGACTACGGTTTCTACTTCTACTACTTCTACTTCTACTACTACTACTACTACTACTGCTACCACTACTCTTCCGTACGCTACCCGAGGTCTCGAGCTGAGCGTTGCCCAACCAAATGTCTCCAGCGGAAAATCGGATCAGGAATTTGTCACTGTGCCCCAGAGTTTCTTGAACCGCGGCAGAGAAGCTTTCGCCAGTGCTTACGGTTACTGCCACTATTTCAACAACAGCTCGCCTACTTTGCATAAGCATGATATTCGATAAGGTATTCGACGAAAAGCCTTTGACTTGGGATTGAAGATTAGTTACTCTCGAAAGGATGCCGTCGTCGATGCCTTACCCTATTCACAAAGTGGTTCATGTGTTCCGAACTGTTGATATGAAACTCAATGGGGGGATCCTCTAATGTACAAGCTTCTTTGCATGTCTCGGATAGCCAATTCGCCCTTCGTTTGCCTACCCTTCGGATGAACTCGATTCGTGGTGCATACGTTCCTTGCTCAAAAAGGACTTGTCTCATAGGGTCTGCTGGTGGGGAACGCAAGATGTGTCCGAAAAGAGTGATCTTGCATCTTCGCCATGCTTCGGACAGTCTTACATGCTTGTATTTAGATGTTTCGGCAAATGTCCTGATTGCTTTAAGGTTTGTCCATTCGTGAGGTACTTGTAGGACTCGTCTACGCATTTTCATTTGGAATGAATCTATACGAGATTGCTCTGCGTTAGTCAGCCGTATTGTTTCTAGACCGTACAATAATTTGTTAAAGACGACTGAGGTCAGCACTCTTAGCTTCCATGCTTTGGTGGTTCTGGCTGTGGACCATAGAAGTTTGAGTTGATTAGCTATGCCAGTCCCTTCCCCGATCTTCTTCAGAACTTCTCTGCGGTTGTCAACAGCAACCGTAAGCGTTGCCCCTAGATGGGCAGTTTGTTCCTTACGTGGCACGTACGAACCGTCGAGGGATTTCGCAGATGATTGATGCTGGTTGATGGTTAAGTTGAGACATTTCTCCAAATTTGGTCGAAGATTGTATTTTTGCGAGTCGGCTTGGATCAAATGTAGAAGTTTGTTAATAGTATCAGTGTGCGTGCCAAAGATTAGCGTATCATCAGCGTACACCACTTCAGCGTATTGAAATCCTTGTATAGGTTCTTTCTGTTTGGCGTGTTAAGCTCACAGAAAAAAATGTCCTGAAAGATAGCAGACAGCAGCACACAAAATAGATCACGAGAAAGTGGACATCCTTGTCTTATTCCGGACTTTTGAGCTTTCTATTCAGATTTGTTTTCGCCTTTAACAACTCGAAACTGCGCTTCTTTGTAGATGTTAATGATTGTTGCTAAGATCTTTGATGGCATACGGAGACGCTGCAGAACTTCAATGAGCCGCTGTTTGGTCCACTTTGTCAAATGCTTTCTGCCAACCTAGGAATGCGTGATATGTTTGTTCCCTGTCGTTCTGCCATATCCATTAGTCGTCTAGCTTTGAAAAGGGCTTGAGCCGTCGACTACTTTTTGCGGAAACCGAATTGTGTTTAAGAAACCCGTGGGTCGATTACATCAGCTATGCGTAGCTTAATCAGTGCAGCGAGAACTTTATAGAAAGTCTGCAACAATGCTATTGGTCGATAGTTTTCAAGTTTGGCCGGGTCGCCCTTTTTGTATATTGATGTTATGTTTGCATAGTTTAGCGAACGAAAATATTTTCCACCAACTAAAATATCATTGTAGTGTGTTAGAAGCTTCGCGCGATTGTCGTCATTTAACCACTTTAAAAGCTCTGCGGCAGTTTTGTCTGGTCCTGGTGTTTTATTTCGCGCCAGCTTCTTTATGACCTCGTTAAGTTCATTTAGACCCCAATCCGTATCTTTGATGTTTTCACCTACGTGGGATAGTATTTGTGTACGGGGAACATAATTTCTCTCTGGTGCTTTCCATTGAACTTCGGCAAGATATTCTGCCGCCTTGGTTGGGAAACGCGATTCAGGGATGTAGCTACCTGAGCTATCTTTAAGTTTGCAATGCTTGGGCTCAAATTTCTTCCGGAAGTATTTTATGCCTTTCCATTGTAACCTTGTTCATCCATACTCTCTAGCTGTTCTATCATGTGTTTCCGTTTATCTTGGCGCAAGTGCTTATGCAATGTGTTTTGGGCTTCGTTTGCCTCATGTGTTAAACCTTGTTGTATTTTGTTTTGCTTATCACATAGGAGCTGCCATGTCTCATCAGAAATATACGGTTGTCTTGTTCACCGGCACTGGCGTAAATGATTTGGCTGCGGCATCTTGTAAAATGCTTGCCCATGCCTCAAAAGGATCTTCGCTTGCGGAAAGTTGTTGATCTTCATATGCTGCGGAGACAAGTTGGTTGTACTTTAGCAACTGTTCATTACTCTGTGCACTATATGTTTGTGGCTTGTCCTGAATGCTTCTTCCTTTCCGAGCCAATTTCGTGGTAAGGCTTGATATCAAAAGTTTGTGGCTAGATGTGATCGAATGTTGCAGGGTCGTTTCAGCATTTGTAATAGAATTTTCCCAAGGCTGATTGATACAGACGTAATCCGTTTGAGCAAACCGGTCTGTCGCGTAAGGAGTTGTAAAATTCGATGTTATCGCATTTTTATATGTTATTAATCTGGCACTGTCTTTCTGGAACATGGTGTTCATGACTACAAGGCGTCTTTCCTGACATAGTTCCGCAAAGTATTGTCTGTTTTCCTGCTGTTGCTCGGAGAGTTGCTCTATGGTACTATTATCTTCTCTAAAAATGTATGGCCCAAATATATCAATCTCACGAGGAAGCTGTTCCATAAAGTCGCCTAGAAGGAAACTGATTTCGTGGCTCGGGATGCTGTCAAAGACATCATTGAGTTCCTTGTAGAATCTCATTTTTTCGTTTTTCTTCTTTCCAGCATGAGGCGCATATGCAACTATTACATTCATGCGAAAGGGGAAGGTATCAAAGCTAGCTAGCATAATTCGGTTGTTAATTTGTCTCATATCACACTTGTAGGCACTCAACTCAATCTACTGGAATAAACACTTCCGACTCCTAGCTTTTTTCTGCGTCTAAATTGTATAGTTCTATTTCTGTAAGGGTTTTAATTTCCGATTCTTTCTCCTTTGTCCTGGAAAAAATGTGTAACCTCCATGATTTTCGAACGCATTTGCATTCACCCGGGTTTCTTGGAGGGCTAGTATGTCTATGTTGTTTCTCTCCATTGTGTGTACTATTTTCTCGCGTCCAGAGATATGAGTAAGCCCGCCATTCAGGTTTAGGGTAGCTAGTTTTACATTTACTGGGCAGAACTTAGGTAGACTGTCCATCATTTTCTGGGGTCCTTGCACAGTGTTTGTGCTGGTATTCATTTTTTGATGATTTATGCGTGTTATTGCTTAGGCCCGTTCTTGAGCTACATGATAGGTCCCATCCTGCGCAGATGACACTTCCTCAGCTGTCTATAAGTTCGTCGTTGTTCAGTTCGCTATGCTTTGCGGTTTGCTTTCCTTTGTAGAACAGAAGTCTGAGATCTTTTGTATTTCCCCTTGTGCTGTCATTTGATAGGCGTTTCTGCGTCTATGAGCTGAGACTTCGGGTCAGGCATCAATTCGTTCCCACTGCCCGGGGGGCTGTGGGACTCCCGCCACACCGTTTGCGGGTTGATGCAGGCAGTTGAGGTTTCCCTCCTACCACTACCACCACCACCACCACCACCACTACTACTACTGCTACTACTGCTACTACTACTACTCCTGCTACTACTACTACTACTACTAAGGGTCTCGGCTGGAGCAGCAAGTGCAGTTAGTTTCCATCCCTGTGCGGAATCTTACATGGTACAGCTGCTTGGCTGGCTGTGTTTTTACTGCGCTCTACTGCAGAAGATGACTGGGCTTCAGCTGGGCGGGTCCCAATTCCCGCCGTCTCAGTGGATGCAAGCATATGATCACNGGTGAAAAACTCTGGTGAAGGAGAGGCCGTGGCTGCTCCGATGAGCAAAATCAGAAAGCGAGCTTTTAGACGTGCGCGAAGGAGAGCTGAAGTGCACGGTGCAACGTGGTACCGCGGAGTGTGGAGGTCTGCGCAATCGCTGGGAACAACCTCTGAACAGCGGCCTGAGACGAACAAGCAAAGTGCTGCACAGCGGCTCCCAGTTCAACAGCCGCCACTAGCAGCGAGACCTCGTCTCCGAACTCTGACCTACAATCTGGGTGGCCTTGATCCTGCCTCTTACGACGTCTTCTGTGACTGGCTGCAACGGCAACCAGACGCCGACATCGTCTTCGCTCAAGAGCTACACTGGGGATGTGGGAAAACCGAGTCCAGCTGGAATATTGGCGGATGGCACGCCATCATCTGCCCAGATCCGGCGAGCCGTTACAGTGNAACCGAGTCCAGCTGGAATATTGGCGGATGGCACGCCATCATCTGCCCAGATCCGGCGAGCCGTTACAGTGGAGTTGGAATCTTTATCTCGGCGCGTGTAGCCGCGCCGGAGCAGATTGGCTATAACACCATTATACCTGGACGGCTCCTCCATGTACGCTGCACGAAGACAGAGGTCACGTTGGATCTCATTGCTGGTTACCAGTACGTCTGGCAAGAACGGCGCAAGGAAACCATGGCGAAGCTGAGGCATGCCTTCTGGGCGAAACTTGGTCTTCTGTTGCACGCGCTGCCATCTGCTTGTGATGGGGTGTGACCTCAACTCAGGTATCAAGCCGGTTCCTGGTTTAATCGGTAGGGGAGTCTTACACACTGAGCGTTCTCCGGATCCTGAACTTGAGGCCCTGCTGCAGACGCATCACCTTGTCTTGTTGAACACGTGGGGACGCTCTACCCCCGGTCCTAGTCATACTTTTCGAAATGGCAAGGTCAAAACCCAACTTGACTTTGTGATAACCAGAAGGCTTACAGCAGATGCTGCGCGGGCGGACCGTTCTGGCTAGGGGAAGCTGGAGGAGCCATGGCGGCTCGGACCCAAGCATCGTCCTGTAGTAGCTAGTCTTTTGTGGGTAGCGGGTTGGACCAGAGCTAAGCCTAAACGGAAAGGTGGCTGTTCAATACTCCATCTGCGCCAAGCGGCGCTGGGTGAGGGTGTTGTAGCCCAGCAGTTGCAGGCTATCGTCCGCCAGGCNGCGGGTTGGACCAGAGCTAAGCCTAAACGGAAAGGTGGCTGTTCAATACTCCATCTGCGCCAAGCGGCGCTGGGTGAGGGTGTTGTAGCCCAGCAGTTGCAGGCTATCGTCCGCCAGGCGCTGGCAGCCCTACCCGACTCCCCTGAACAGCAACTTATGTCGCTTAACCAACAGGTCCTGGCCCGATGCGCCCCCTTATTCCCTAACAGATCCTCCGGCTGTACCAGACCGCGAGACAATCCACGGGTAAAGAGCTGCATCGCTGCCATGTGGCAACGACACAGGGACCTCAAAAGCTGGGGAAGAGCCTCGACCCATGCTACCGTCTGGGAAGCCTGGAGGCGCTACAGTGCCTGTAAAGCCAGTGTCCGTAGTCTGCAGAAAGCAAGTCGGCAGGCGAGACGTGACCATATAGAGGGGCTCATACAGCGAGCGGAACAGGCGTCCCAGCAGCAGAATCAGGCTGAGGTATACCGGGTCATTCATGGCCTTGCACCCAAGAAGAGAATGGAGCAGGTGAGAGTACGGTCACAGGAGGGCCGCCTGCTGGACAAGCAGCAGGAATTCCAGGCAATATATAGCTACTTCAGCCATGTCTTTAGTAGANCTTGCACCCAAGAAGAGAATGGAGCAGGTGAGAGTACGGTCACAGGAGGGCCGCCTGCTGGACAAGCAGCAGGAATTCCAGGCAATATATAGCTACTTCAGCCATGTCTTTAGTAGATCTCTGCCCTACTCCCGTCCTGCCCGCCTAACTGCCCTGGGTATTTCGCCACAAGAAATCTGTGAGGCCATAGGTCCTCCATAGGTCAGCTTAGGAACGGCAAAGCTGTGCCTCGGGGTAGTCTGCCTGCCGAACTCTGGAAATTGTGTCCAGAAGAGCTCTCTGTGATGCTCTCACGTGTACTGGCACATAGTGAGGAGAACAATCAATACCCGTCAGAGGTGGTTGACTGCGATCTTAGGCTGTTGCCGAAACCTAACAAGNGTCCAGAAGAGCTCTCTGTGATGCTCTCACGTGTACTGGCACATAGTGAGGAGAACAATCAATACCCGTCAGAGGTGGTTGACTGCGATCTTAGGCTGTTGCCGAAACCTAACAAGCCCGCTCGTCTTCCTATTGACCTTATGCCCCTAGGACTTCAAGATCCCAGCGCCAAGCTACTGGCAGTTGTTCTCCGCACTCGCCTCCTTCTCATAGTACAGGAACGCCTGCGTCGGATCCCGCAGTATGCATACTGCCCGCAGANTCTCCGCACTCGCCTCCTTCTCATAGTACAGGAACGCCTGCGTCGGATCCCGCAGTATGCATACTGCCCGCAGAAAGCGATTGATCAAGCTATAGCCAGGGTTGCCCAACACTGCCATAAGGTCAGGGAAGTAGTTAGGCATAGTACCGTGAGCACGCACGACCGCAGGGAGGGCCGGACACGTACGCCGTGCGTCGGAGGGTTGATGGTTAGTTTGGACCTCAGCCGTGCATTCGACCTGCTGAGTCGCTCTGCGCTTGATCTTGCAATGCAAGCAGCAGCTGTTCCGGAGGCCTTGCACGCAGCGGTTTTAGCGGTGCACGAATCCTGTAAGTACAGCGTTACCCACGGCACATATAGAGATACCTTCGAACTGCAGGTTGGTGTGAGACAGGGCTGCGCACTCTCTCCTCTGCTGTATGCTCTGTACACGGCATGGTTGTATGAACAGATCGCTGCCGAGACCTCCGAACAGTGGGCGTCTGCCTTTTTGACGATTTTTGCGGANGATGACAAGCATCTAGCATGGGAAGTGAACAGTGTCGAGGAGCTGCAGTTTGTCTGTAAATGTGTTCAGGTCACCTATCGCCTCCTGCAACAGAGTGGTATGCAAGTCAATCCGGAAAATCCAAAGTCGTGGTTGCTCTGCGAGGAAGTGCTGCAGCGCGCTGGTTGAGGAAACACTCCCAGCGCACGCCGGAAGGCACATTCTTAGACTTAGGAACGCCGCACCAGCCATTGC
>BGNK01002125.1:92171-113267 GCA_003297005.1 Symbiodinium sp. clade A Y106 | reverse complement strand
TGTTTCACGAAGAATGTTACGATATGTTTGGCTCAAGACATGACCAGAAAAATAAGAGCGCTACTGCTTAATTCTGCGGTAGGCCTCTGTGTGGGTTGTGTCTTGTTGGATTTAACTTGTTTAGGGTTTAGGGGTTTAGGGTTAAGGTTAAACGGATTTAGGGCTCAATTTCGTGTTTGGGTTTTGGGTCATCAGCTTTCGCAGGCTGTGCCTACACATAATCGGAAAGAAGGCATATGGTACGCGAAGAAATTTTGGAAGCTCAAGGTATGAGAGTCTCGGTTTAGGGGGGGGGGTTGGGGCTTAGGGTCCTCGGGTATCGCATTTTATCAAACCCATGCGTCCCAAATAAGCCTGCAATGCCCATGCCACGATACCCTAGCTGCGCCCGCGCAATGGCTCATAGTTTAATGACCTCTATGATAGTGTTTAGGATTCAGGTACGAAGTTGTCGAATTGTTGATTGCCATACACGTTCCTTTATGGCTACAGCGGGCCCTAAACCTGCAAACTCCTTCCAGGATTGCGGCTCCAGCAGGTGCTGCGGCAGCATTTGCGTGACATCGAGCTTTCGGCATTCAGGGTGTAGGCCTTCCCCCTCCTAAACCCCAAACCCCTCACCCCAATTCGAATCCCTTAGAACCCACTATGGCGTCACTATGGGTCAAGAATGCCAGTGTTGAGTTGCCATAATTTGGGTATTCTAGGTTGAAAGACCAGAGCTGTTTGGGTTACTCGATGTATCATGATTGTCCCTTTTGGGGTTTCTGCGGGGTTTCTGGGATCCGACTTACGAACGTCGTTCAGAGTGCTGTTAAGGGCCAGCCTACGTCACCCTGAGGCCCTAAGTTAAGGATTTTCGGCTGAAGGCTCAGGCCTTGGAAATTCCGAGCCGTCTTTGCCTCCCGGTTGGGCTCCGGCATTCCGCCCTGAACCCTCAGCCCTAAGCCGCAAACCGAAGCTGTCTCCAGCATCGGGTTCA
Organism: Symbiodinium sp. clade A Y106; assembly: GCA_003297005.1. Taxonomy (NCBI): domain Eukaryota; class Dinophyceae; order Suessiales; family Symbiodiniaceae; genus Symbiodinium; species Symbiodinium sp. clade A. The sequence continues at coordinate 112,285 of BGNK01002125.1, read as the reverse complement.
TGGCCCCGGGTTTTGAAAGAGTCCCTGAAAGGACTCTGACAGAAGAAATCATGAGCGGTCAGCTCACTAGAACGTCCCCTTAACCCCGAACCACTAAACACCGTAACCCCTAATCCCCTGAAGCCCGAAACATCAAATTGATGATCCCGGTACCCTTCATCCCGGAGCTGCAGAATCGCAGGATGCCGGTACTTTACGACGGTAGTGTTTAGACTCTTATCCGTAGGGCTTCCTGTTCAGGGCTCGGCGTTCATCATTAGGGTTTTGGGTGTAGGGTTTCGAGTCTACTTGGAGGTTCATGGGTAGTTATAAGTAGGCTAAGTAGGGTAACTATACTTCTAGCCCATATTAGGGGACTTATAACCCCACATATTGCTACCCATGAACCTCCAAGTAGGGTCTATCACACGTCCCCAAGCTTCCCTGCCTGCCCTCCCAGGCCCAACAGCACCGAACCCTGCAGCTCATCAGAGGGATGTGGCTGGAGCATCGGTGCCTCGGCGTACCAGTCTTCAAATGGTTCATATGGGGCTTTCATGTCTTAGCGCACTCTTAGCCAGGATCCCGGTATAAGACCCCAAAAGGGACGGAATCCTGAATTTTCAGAAGCCCTTTACGGGACTTAAGGGTGGGAGAGGGTAATTATAGGGGGCTGCGGAGTCCTGTTGGAGGTTTAGGGGCAGTTATAAGTAGGGCTATAAGTCCCGTAAGATGGGTTATAAAGTATAGCTACCCTACTTGCAACCCTACTTATAACTACCCATGAACCTCCAAGTAGGGGGCTGCGGAGTCCTTTAGCTCCTGCCACGACCCTGCTACACGTCTCTCGCCTTTTTTCTTCACCCAGACCCCCGTGAGGATCCAAAAAGTAGATCCCTCAATGCGGGTTCCTATTAAGTACCCTTAGTAGTATAGGGCCCCAAATTAAGGGATCTACTTTCCAGATCCTCCCGGGGGTCTGGGCACCTTTGTCTGGAGATTTCCGGATGTCAGGTTGTACTTCCTCTGAGGTTGGTGATCTTTCGGAGGGTTACCGGGGAGCTCCGACGATGCCTCCGCTGGCTCAAAGAAAAGGGAAAATCCTGCGTACACTGCCATGAACCGCAGTAAGAAAGCCCTAGACCCTAAACTCTGCCAGATTTCAGGAGACTGGGGACCCTGCGACAGCAGCTGTGGGGAAGGGCTGCAGACGCGCCGGGTGGAATGCTGCCTGGCTGGGTTTAGCGTGTAGGGTTCATGGTTGGGTACGAACATGGGAGCCTCAGCGGGTACAGTACTTGGAGGGGCAGGGGACTTAGTAAGTAGGTTATAAGTAGACTTATAAGTGCCCTAAATGGAGTGACCCCTAATATAACCCTACTTATAACCAACTTACTAAGTCCCCTGCCCCTCCAAGTAGGGTTTGGGGAACATTACAACAGCTGGGGGGCCTTGATGGTTGGAATAGGGTTTCGGATTTGGGTTGCAGGAATAACCTTGCTATTGAGTTTGACTAGGTGTCTGAAGACTTAGAAGTTGCATTTCCGCGTAGCCCTTTTTGGCCCTACCCTCAGTGAGGATCTAGGCATAGCTGTAGCCCGCTTCTAGTCCTCATATGCGAATAGCATCATTTGCCAAGACCCACATTCTCATCATTCAGGCCTCTGCTGAGTCCTGAACCACAGCGGGTTTGGTTTTTTGATCCCTTTCGCCACAAGCCCGAGAGCCTGAACCTTGAATGATCGGATAAGGTCGTGCAGAGGAGGTCTTGAGTTGTCCCCACACCCTAAACCCTATAAACTTGAAACCCTAAGACCCTAAAACCCTAGGCCCTAAACCCTGAACGCCCGACACCCTTCATGAAAGGTTCGGAGCCTGGTGGGTGTCCCAACGCTGGGCCGGTCACTGCCCAGGCGGGGATTGAAGAACAAGGAATAGTACTAGAACCTGATTAATTAAGAAACCTTGGGTCTTTATTGGGGCTCTCAATGTGAGCCCTACTATTTTGGGGCTATAGGGCCAGGGTTCTCAATCAGGTTCCTACATTATGTTCCTGAAAGTATAGTAGGAGTCCTTATAGTTATTGAAGGAGTATTCCTTCGCATCTAGAGTCGCTGAATAGTCAGGTTTCACGTTTGTGGGGGTCATCTTAAGGGCTTCGACAATGTTCTGAAGGGGCTTACAAGGGTTTCACAGGGGCCTGAACACTTTCCAGTGCTCGTTTTCTTACGGCTCCCTCATGTAACTATAGAGCTATAGTACCCCATAACAACACTGTAATGCCCTCGGTGTTTGCCAGGCTTGAACCCGCATCAAAAACAAGTCAGGGAACACTATTCTAATGATTGAGCCTTTGCCAGGCCTGCTTTGCTTCCGTGGGCTGTCACTGGACGGCCGCTCGCCCAGGGTGCTCTGTGCACTGTGGGGTCTATCTTTAGCGCTTCCTCATAGGGTGTTTGAAGTGTTTTTTTGGTAGACGGCTTCAAATTCTGCGTTAACCCCAGCAAGGGAGGAAATAGAACAAAGGCAGGTTGGTCGTCCAAAGAACAGCGAAAGCTTGAACTTGAGGTTGCAAGCTGGTCGAACTGCAGCGACGGATGCGGCCGCGGTTTGCGCCAGCGCCGTGTCCTCTGCTCAGGCCCTGTGCCGTAAATGCTAGTTAGGCGTTTGGAACGTGGGATTCAGGATTCAGATGATTTACGATTCCGGATGTCGCGGTTAGCTTCAAGGTCTTCAGAGATTCGCGGTTTAAGTGTTGCAGTCCACCGGAATTTCGGCCGTCCGGAACTTAGGAAGGAATCACTTCTGAACTTGCAGTGATCATATGAGTCGCAAAGCCCTGGACCTAAACCCTAAGCCTTCACTGCAAAAAAGAGCCTTCACTTCAACCACAAACCGTAGGAACCCTCAACCACCCAAAACCCTGGCACCCTCGAGCCTGATTCCTAGATCCTGAACCCTACCTGTAGCAAAAAGAAACATACCTTTGTAAGGAAGTGTATAAAGAAACTACAAAACCGAACCCTAAAAAGGTAGGCCTTTTTCGGATTTTTTCAGGTAACCCTAAGCTGACTTAGTAGCTGAGTGGATACACTTTACACTTTTTTGGATAATACTACCCACTAGAGTATCTAAAGTGTACACTTCTGGGGGGGCTTATGAACTCAGCAACTACGAGACTCTTGGGGCTTTAGTACCTAAACCCTCAGCCCTAAAGTTCAAGACTCTAGGGCCTTTGGGTTGGTTTAGGGTTTAGGGTTTAGGGTTAGGGCCTACAAGTAACCCTAAGCTGACACGTGTACGGCAGGTGGACGCGATGACCTTTGCATCGCGCTGCCGCGGCCGGCGGATGCAGAGGCTTTCAGCGGAGGGAGACCCTACTTCCTCAAGAAAGGGTTCCTTAGGGTTTAGGGGTCATGGGTTAGGGGTTAGGGTTAGGGGTTAGGGTTTAGGGGTTAGGGTTTGAAGGTTTAGGGCTTTTTCAGCAGAGGGAGACCTTACTTCCCGAACTAGGATACCTACAGGATCATACCCTACCCCTTTTTTAAGATACCTACTTTTCTATGTAGGAGATCCTAACCATAAAACTAGGTAGGGGGCTGGGTGGGGGTACTTGGAGGTTCAGGGGTAGTTATAAGTAGGGTTATAAGTCCCTGAATGTGAGTTTCAGTACAGTTACCCTACTTATAACCCTACTTATAACTACCCTAAACCCGATAGAACCCTTAAAGGAACCCTATAGACCCCTTATTACCGTACTTATAACTACCCATGAACCTCCAAGTAGAGTTCAGATTGTAGGCTTCGGATTCAGAACTTAGGGTGTAGAGAGTCATTTTGGCTCATGACCGGCTTAGGCTTTACATGGGTGGTTGTCAAAACTATGGTCCGTTTTTGGGTCCCTAATATAGTACGGCACCTAATATTTAGGGTACCCAAAAAGGGACCATAATTTGGACAACCACCCACATGGTTCAAGGCTTACAAGGTTTAGGGTTTACGGGGGATCCGATCACTAAATCTGAAGCGTTCAAAGCCTCGTCGGCTTGCTAAGTCTGCGCCGACCTTGGCAATGAACCATCAGAAATCTGTAGTCGGTCATATACCTGAATATACCTGCAGACTGACCGCACACGAATGGCACCTTTTTTGCTGTGGAACAACTGAGTTTTACAGTACAGTGAGAAAAAGAAAACGAGTGGGAAGAAGACGGAACAGGCGTGACCCGCCCCGGCCATTGCTGGTCGTCCAAAAAAGCGCAAGCAGCCGCTACTCCTGTGGGCTATGTCTGCTCGCTACAGTTCTTCAATACATGGTTCCATGTACACAAATCCAGTTGGCTTTCCGACACCCTAAACCCTAAACACTAACCCTTAAACTAACCCCAAAACCCAAAAACTAGGACGATGCCAAAATCTGAGAAAAGCTCCACACTGCTCCGAAGGTTTGTGATGAAGCGGCAAGGCCTCTCGCAGGGTGAGATGCAAAGAGTCTTGTGGGAATGGCCTTTCGGGCTTTAAGTCGGCTTAAGAGTTTAAGTTTCAGGGAGTTCCAGGGTTTCGGGGTTGGGGATTCGGGTGTGAAGTCGGCTTAAGAGTTTGAGGCTCAGGGAGTTCAAGGGTTTCGGGTTTAAGGGTTCAGGCGGTTAAAGGTTAGGCGGTTGAGGGTTTGGGGTTCACAGAGAACGAGAGTCGAGGGCTTGGGACTTCTGACCTGCAGCCTTGGCCTGGGGGGTCGGTGATTTTTTCACCGTCTTGCGAAGGCACCGCTACGGCCTGATCCTTGCGGCTCCTTTGCAGTAAATCGCGTCCCAGTTCTAGCTCCTGGTGAAAACCATAAAGTCGCGTACGCTCTTCAGCAGCAGCCAAAGTCCGCACGCGGGCCGAGGCCATAGACCCCGAACCAGATACCACTAAACCCTCCATCCTATGAGCCCGAATGTCTATAAGCTCTGAAACCGCTTGGCCCGAAGCCTCGAGTACCATACTTTACGTAATACTTTTTCTTAAAGGAACCATTATGAAAAAGAAAGTTTATACTTTTTCCCCCTGGTTACTTAAAAGCCCAGATGTTAACCACTATCAGTGTGAACACTCAACCCTTCACGCACCAGACACAACGGACGGAGGCCGCAGCTTGGCGCTGGCTGTGGCTGGCAGGTGGGCCCCTGGGGAGCCTGCGGCGCCGACTGCGCACCCCGCGGACGCGAGGTGAGGGTAGGTAGGGTTTCGGTTTTGGGGGTAGTATCTTTCCGGGTTCAGGGTTGGGGAATATTTCGGCTTGGGCCCTTTGCCCGGGATTTGTGGCTTAAGTTGATTCGACTACTGTTCTGTAGCATCTTGCACTGAGGAGCTTCTGCTTCGGAAGGGTGCTTGCAGAAGATCAGATACACTCTTTATACCACGTCTTGTGGAGTCGCTGTCTCCGCTCATTTCATAGGACTCCAGGCTTCGAAGTTGTCAAACTGACAATATGAACATGCCCTGCAGCCCGTCCCACCTTGCAAGTTGAATGCAGCGGTATCCCATGCTTCAGTGCAGCATGCAGTGATTCACGACGAGCCATGACGGAAGAACAGCGGCACCACCCCTAAATAAAGCCTATAGCGAGTATGACGGGGATGTTACGACAGGTCACCTGCGGCGGCAATGGTTCGGCCCTAGGCGTTTGCTTCGGTCGGAAGCCGGCCGAGGCTGAAGCTTGCCAGGCAGGGCTTCAGAGATGTGCTTTCCTTTGTGGGGGTGGGTTGGGTTTAGGGTGGGCTTCGGGGAGTTGGAATTTTTTGGTGGCTTAGAGTTTGGAGTTTCAGGTCCAAGGTTCAGGGTTCTAAGGGCGATCCATGACCTCAGGGTCACGGTCACGGATGCAGCTGGGCTTCAGCCATTCAAACTGAAAGCCGAGGGCCTCACAACCAGAGGTCGTGGAATCTTCTGAAACATGTCCCGAACCCCTATTATCCTATTTAGCATACTAGTCCTTTCTAGTCCCGATATAGTTGTTGCTTTATGTACCCCAGAACCCTCTTCTACTTAATAGAAGCCTTTCACCGTGTCTTGCGTCTTGCACCAGGAAGAGGCGTGCACGGTGCCGGCAGCTGGCAACGAAACCAGCGCCAGGCGCGATCCGGAGAAGTTCAAGGCTTATTTGAATCAGTGAATCGAACCCTGCGGTTTCACTCAACCTCAACATCAAGAACTTGGCCTCCTAACCCCGGCGCTTCCTGAGCCTTGTGCATAGACCTTGAGCTTTTCGAGCCTATAGCAGCAGCAGAGACTAAGCTCGAACGAATGCTTAAACTCGATGTCAGTTACCGATCTCAGGACACCGCAATCTGAGTCCGAAACGCCACTTCACCCTCAGGTTTTCCCTGCAGTTCCTTATGGACTCAGCCATGACACCGGAGCTGCTGGGCAATGTCGTGGATGGAGCCAGGAAGGCCTCATCGGGGCTCCGGAAGTTGGGATCCCTAACCGCGATAACATTCGGCTATTAGGGTATTGGGGTATTAGGGTATTTGGGTATTAGGCTCTCATCCCTAAACCTGAGGCCAGGCGATGTCGGAGGTTTCAGATTTCGGCGCCGTCTTGAGGCGTGAAGCCCCGACCCGACAGGCGCAGACTTCGTGCAGTCGTGTTTAGGGTTGCATGAAACAGATGGATGCTCCGCAGCATCCTTTTGGCGTTAGATCGCTGCACTCGTTCTGCTTGCCGGCCTTCTGCCTCGCCATGGCCAGGCTAAGCTGCTTGCTCCCCGGCTCTGACGGCATGTAGTTTTCTGCTGTGTAAACTCACGAGTGTAAGATGGACCAGAACTGTTACATCGCTTCTTCGTTCCGAAGCAACGTGTGCTAGTTTTGTACGCTGCTCATTGAAGGTTCCTTCGCATGCCAGTACATCGTGTGTTTCCTGAATCACCAAGGATTCGTGGACGGACATCATCTCTGCTCAGATGCGCAGTCGAACGGACCATTGCAGTCAGCTACCCGTGCTTCCCTACAACTGCCGCACTCACTGGAGCAGCAGGCATGTTGTTTGGGTTGATCTGGATTGCGATTCCCAAGTGGTAGTTCATGCACCAAGTCGAGCTCTGAACAGTCCAGGTTTCTTGCGTTTGGAATGTAATGATGGTGTCCGCCGATCCCGAAGCCCTGAGACGAAATCAAGCCTGTTGGATCTGGGGTTCGATCTTAACAGGTGGTGCCCCTGATCCTGGCCAGGCCCTGGATGCTGGTCGGCTGGGCCTGGCAGTGTCTGCAGCCCAGCAGCACGATCTTGGCAGCGACGGTTCTTTGCTAAGAAATCTAGAAAGCCAAGCGCGAAAGTTGAGTTCCTGGTGGATGGTGATGCAGCACCGATCCAGCAAATCGAGGATGCAATCCGGAGCCTGAAGTGTGACTTTACGACGGTGAGTACAACTGTATTCGCGGCTCCCGGGCGGATGGATAATGCGAGATGGAAGCAGTTTATTCATTCCGCGCCTGGAGTACACTTCAAGCCGGTTCCACGACAAGGAATATCAGGCCAGCCCACGGACGATGAGATGCTCTCAGAAGTCGAGCGTCTGAGCCATAGCCGAGGAGCAGGATGCATTGCGGTCCTGTCGTCCGATAGTAGACTTACACTTGAGATAATCAGACTCGCCATAGAAGGCAACATGCGTGCAATTGCATTCGGCCCAAACATTCAGGCTTTCTATCGCGAGCAATTTGAATCCCTTGGTGCGGAAGTGCGACATCTCGACCCTGAGAGGAGCATTCCTTTCAAGGTTCGTGGTGTCCTTCACACAGACAAGACCGGCACTCATGAGCTCGCAGACTCGAATTTCTTCCTACAGGACACTGCTTGCATCGAACAAAGTACTTGCTGGATTTTCTGAAATCCGTTGGGTGGTTGACGGATGAAGACGACACATTGATTCGAGCCCCCCAGACGCTTGTGAAGTTTTGGTTTCATCATTTTCATAACGGCCGGCATCGTTCCCTGATTGTGTTTCCTGTAGAACGGCTCATTTGGACGATGTATGACTTGGTGCGAAATGCCGCGCCTCTCGGAGTATGCTTACTGCACTCCACTGGCCCGGTGTAGCAAGCTCAGCAAGGAAGCGGCACACAAGTATGGAGGCATACGACAAAGACGGCTCTTTCTTGGCGGTGGCCCTTTTGTTCTTGAGGATTCGGACGATCTTTCTGAGAGAATGATGAAGAGGCTCGGCTATTTGGATGAGTACAATACCGACATTCACGAAGCTGGCTTTGTTTTTGCCAACGTCAGTGACAACAAACACAATCTGCGACAGATGGGCATGCTTTCCGACAGTTTGTTCCTCATGTCACAATTGCGAAGCGCTTTCCTTGCAGATTTGACTGCCCAATGGCACCTCGCACCTGTTGACAGCCAAGTAAGAGCATTTTTGCTCCAAGAAAACTACATACGCAGTGAGAAAGCCGGCAAGCAGAAGGTTTGGAAGGCGATGCGGAAGTATGCCCGAAAAGGGCATTTGCCAGGACCAGACTTGAAGTCTTACAACGGACTTGTGTGGCGTATAAACCGTGGCATTTTCATGGAGAAGGATCCCAGCAAAAGAAGCATCGTTGAGGTACAGTCCGATAGGTCCGATACTCTTTTGTGACACGCGCCAGGTAGCTTGTGAAGCCGGCAGACACTCTGCCGACCTATGTGCAGGATGTCGGATGTGCTTAAAGTTGCATGACTTTGTTGATAGGTACTTGCTCAGCCTTGCCGAAGACATTGGCCTGGAAAAGCTGTCGCTTTTTTGTGCTGGTGGTGGCTGCGCATCACAAGAAGACCCACAAGCAATGCTGTAGGCAGCAGTTCCCACCATAGTCGATGCCCATCAAGCATCCTAGACTGAGAACATGCGCATGTTGCTATTTGCAAGCGGCATGTCGAGCAGACGGGTTTACTACATCCTCGTACGCAGACTCTGTCCCAACCGCGTTTGCAATCCCTCGCAACAACAAGTCTCGTCTACTGACCGTCATTTGGCCTTTAAGCCACTCTACATCTTGCCGATCCCATTTTCATAACGCCCAAATGCCTAAAGCCAAGCACGAAGCTAGCCAAGCCCGAAGCGTCTACTCTACTCTACCCAACAAAGTCGAGTTTGAAAAGGAAACCTTGGATAGTTGCTTGAGCCACTCTGAGATCTTAAGCTTGTTGACACACCCTCCCTATCTTATGCAAGGCCGTGGCCGAGCTTTTGGGCTTGAGTGAGGACATGGTGAAGGTGCCTGCATTCGACCAAGAGCTTTCACTCCCCTCTTGTGAGGCAGTGTCAGTGAGTCTGGGGTTCGGATTTGTTCATGCTTGTCAGCTTGTCACAACTCTATGAGGGGTTGTAGGTTTTGGGCTAGTTTGGGCCTAGCTTGGTGTTGGTTAGGCCTTCCAGAGCCTTGTGCAAAGGCTACTCCAACGGGCCCCTAAGCCCATCTTTGGCATTGAACACTAAGCAACTACGTGACTAAGCAGGTAGAGAAGTGGCAAGCTGCAGGCGTAACACACTTTGCGCAGTCTGCCTCCATGTGCCTTGAGTTTGAGTCGACCACCCAGACTTAGATTTCACCGGCATCTGGTGTACGTAGCAGCAGATGTGGTCGTCGTCGAGGTCGTCAAGCAGCAGTCGCTGCGATATGGGTACTTCTACAAGAGTGCCCTCCTCGATAATGCTGACATTACGGCAACAATCAGCAGCAGCATCCGAGGTGTCAGCATATCCTGAGACCCGTCGGCAGGTACATCTGGTTTCAGACGCACCGGGACGACGATTGAGTGTCGTCATGGAGCTGGAGGCAAACACGCTCTTGATGTGCCTTCCATAGTTTTCGGCACAGGGTTGAGATGCCTTGAGTTCAGAAGTCTGCAGGTTTCGTGTTCTGCGCATCGAAGTTAAGCGGTTCCGTTCGCGGTTTGGTATAATCGAGCAACTGAGCAGCTGCAACACTGCAGGCTTAACATGTCTTAGGAGCAATTAAGACTTTGGTCTGCGTTTTCCCTGTAACAGTGGACGGAGCAAGCCCCTTAAAGGAACCTCAAAGAACCCGTAAACAGGTCTGATCTCTGATAGGTGGAGCTCCTGGCGGCGCCGAAGAGCTCTACGGCATTGCTGGCCTCCGATGCAGGGCAGGAGGGACCTGGGTGTTTGTTACATAGGTGTTGTTGGTGTTGTTAGTGTTTTCAGGGGGTCTATAAGGGCGGTTGCACAGGAGGTGTGTTCATAAGGTTTCGTATACGGGTTGTGTAAGAGAGTTGTTGTCAAGGTTTGTCATGAAAAGATTCAGTGTTTCTAGCTTAGGCTTGCAGGAATCAGGGATTGTTGCAGCTGCATGCAATCTCAGCCCTTTGCGGGCTTTGGTCACATAGGCGGCTGTCACAAATTAGGGTCGCGTTTTGGGTCTTGAATATTATACGGCACTTAATATCTAGGCTACCCAAAAAGGGACCCTAATTTTGACGACCAGCCACATGTTGGTATCTTTCGGAGGTTGGGTTCATGGTTCCATGCAATGTCCTGAAATCTGTGCATCCCGAACCGCACATTCTGAACCACCAATTCCAAGCCTTCTGGAATTCTGGAGCCGTCCCTTTTTTAGGGTTCAGATTCCCTCATAAGCAACTTTAAAACTTTAAACCAAAAAGGGTACCCTTTTTTATTCCTAGGTTACTCTTGGGTCTAGCATTTCACCTGAGCTTAATCTGGGCTCTTGTTAAGGAAGTTCATCTAAGCTACCAAAACAAAGAAACCTCATTATTTGCCATAGATCCCTATGGTAACTTAACTTAAATTCCTTAACAAGTTGACAAGAGTCCCGTCTTCCAGTTTCACAGAACAGCGAAGCCAACATGATAACCCCGCTTTCAGATCTCCAGAATCATTCGCCGCACTCTAGGCAAAGTTGTGTACACCTGGTGTGAAGCCGATTGCCGAACTCAACAATCCCCCAAAGCTGCAAGCCCCAAGCCCAAAATTCCCAGAGCCCTGAACCCCTGCACCGACCCTAAAACCATAGCTTAGGATCCCACCCTCCCCACTAGCAGTTAAATAAAGGTTCCTTATATAACACACAGGCAGAAATGAGCACCAGGGTTTGAAGGCCCCAATGGATTAAATCTTAGCCACCTGATCACANTAGGATCCCACCCTCCCCACTAGCAGTTAAATAAAGGTTCCTTATATAACACACAGGCAGAAATGAGCACCAGGGTTTGAAGGCCCCAATGGATTAAATCTTAGCCACCTGATCACACTGTCAGAAACATTCACCGTGGGACTGGCGTCGCTTGGGGCTTGGGCTTGGTCTGGGCTGATTTGGTTTGTGGAATGTGGTCTCAGGTTGGGTTTCGGGCAGAGCTTAGAGTTTAGGGCAAGCTTGTCTCAGTGTCCGGATGTGGGGCTCAAGGTTTCGGGCTCGGGGTTTAGAGTTTCGGCCCTGGGGTTTAGGGTTTAGGGCAAACCGGTCTGAGTCCGGAGGTGGGGCTGAAGGTTTAAGCTTCGGAGTTTAGGCCTGGGGTTTCCGGGTCTGTACAGAAGAANCCGGAGGTGGGGCTGAAGGTTTAAGCTTCGGAGTTTAGGCCTGGGGATTCCGGGTCTGTACAGAAGAAGCCTAGGCCGCAGGCTTCGCAAACTCGGGCTGTTTCGCTCTCGGTAGTTTGGGGCGGGGCGCACGGCTGCCGGGTCTGTCCAGAAGTAGCACAGGCCACAGTTTCGCAAACGCGGGCTGCGCGTCGAAGAAGCCCGGAATGACAATCATGAGCACAACACCGAGCACCAGAAAAAGCACAATCATGAGCACAATCTCGAGCACCAGAAAAAGCACAATCATGAGCACAATCTCGAGCACCAGAAAAAGCACAATCTTGAGCACCAGAAAAAGCACAATCNCGAGCACCAGAAAAAGCACAATCATGAGCACAATCTCGAGCACCAGAAAAAGCACAATCTTGAGCACCAGAAAAAGCACAATCGTGAGCACAAAATTGAGCACCAGAAAAAGCACAATCTCGAGCACCAGAAAAAGCACAAGGGTTGATATCCAATTTGCCGAACATCATGACTGCAAGTATGAGTTCATGAGGCGAATCATTGGCCTAGAAATTGTATTTACTTTAAGAAAGCACAACACCGAGCACCAGAAAAAGCACAATCATGAGCACAATCTCGAGCACCAGAAAAAGCACAATCATGAGCACAAAATTCAGCACCAGAAAAAGCACAATCATGAGCACAATCTCGAGCACCAGAAAAAGCACAATCATGAGCACAATATTGAGCACCAGAAAAAGCACAATCATGAGCACAATCTTGAGCACCAGAAAAAGCACAATCATGAGCACAATCTTGAGCACCAGAAAAAGCACAAGCTTTCATATAAAACTGTAATGAAAAGCACAAGAAAGAGCACCAGCGAAATTGGCCAAAAGTTCCAAAAGTTTGATTGAGGCAATGTAAGTAATTGAAACGAGACCAAACTGGCCAGGGTCCTGGCCGGGGAGCTCCGACAGGCAGGCAACTTCAACAAAGTCCCTCAGCAACGCCCCTCAACAAAGAGCTGCAGTAACAGGTTGGGGGCGTCGTTACTGGCCAATGCCTGGATCCTGACTGAAGCCGCCCAAGAGCGNAGCTGCAGTAACAGGTTGGGGGCGTCGTTACTGGCCAATGCCTGGATCCTGACTGAAGCCGCCCAAGAGCGATGCATTCTGTATTCTGTACCATATCCAGCCCAATGCAAGCAATGCTACGACAGAGATCGGGCCGATGGTTTAGGGCTTAGGGTGGGTTTCGGGTTTAGGGCTGAAGGCCTAGGGTTTTCCTGAGGGTTTAAGGCTTGGGTGTTGGGGTTCGGGGTTCCGCGCGAAGTAGATGGGATGCAACCAATGTTTCATTGATTCTGCTCCCGAATTGGAGGTTGTGATCACTACCTACTCTTTTTTTTTGCGGTTTTGCTGGTGCNATTCTGCTCCCGAATTGGAGGTTGTGATCACTACCTACTCTTTTTTTTTGCGGTTTTGCTGGTGCTCTTTTTTGTGCTTCTGTTTGTGGTCACTGTTAGTAGGCCGGGTGGGATCCCAAACCATAGCTCATATTGCAGGCAACCCAAAAGCCCACCCCTCTCCGAGCCCTGAAGCCGTAAACCTTTAACCCGAAGGAACCCTTCTGTTTCCCCTCACAGGATCTCCTCTCTACTGAGCTCATGGAGGAGTGGGACTCCTTAGGAGTGCCCTTGGACAACTTCAGTGCGCCGCAGCTGCAAACTGCAAGCGGCTTAGGATAAGAATTCAGGCCTCTTGCAGTTGTTTCTTTTGGGAAGTCCCTGGATTTTGCTAGGGTTTTCGGGAATCTAGGCCTCTTGGGATTCTTGCCTCTTTTAAGCCCTACCCATAGGCTCCATAGTAGTTCCTTTTTGGGATTACCTTATAGACTTATAGGATTCTAAACATGAACCCCAAAAAGGAACTACTATGGAGCCTATAGGTAACCCTAAATCCCTAAAGCCCTAAACCCTAAAACCTTAAACCCCTACACCCTACACCTTAAACCCTAAAACCCTAAACCCTAAAGCCCTAAACCCTAAACCCTCAGGCCTACCTTTGGTTAGTAGGGAATGGAAGAATGGTAGCAATAGTAGTTATAATTGTACCCATTCCTCCATTCCCTACTAACCAAAGGTAAGCAGGTTGAGGGCTCAGGGTGTGGAGCGTTTTAGTTTTCCCGCTCGGCCGTCCGGCGTGCGCCAAAGTAGCCCAGAGACTCCAATATCCTTAATTTGGGAATATACCTTAAATCATATTAGGGATCCTACTATAATTTAAGGTATATTCGTTAGTTAAAGGATATTGGAGTCTCTGGGAGACAGGTGGGCGTTTACTTGGAGGTTCAGGGGTAGTGTTAAGTGGGGTAATAAGTCCCCTAATATGGCTTAGAAGTATAGTTGCCCTACTTATACTTATAACCCTACTTATAACTACCCATGAACCTCCAAGTAACGCCGCAATCGCGTCACTCGTAGCAATCCGATAGTCATTTTCGTCGCTGCTAGTCTTGTTTTGGGCTACAAGCCTGATTTTTCCGTCAAAGTTATAGTTGCCCTGCAATGCACGCCCCTGCCTTTACTTTCGCAAGGTTTCCTGGGACTGGCTTCTTTGTTCATCTAATGTACATTGACAGAGCAGCTCAGCTACAAACCCGAGACCCCAGCTACTATAGGGGCCTTAGTAATTACCAATACTAATTTTGGGGGGTTCCTTATTAAAAATTGCAGTATAGTGGGCCCCAAAACCCCATTCTAACTATTAAGGCCCCTATAGTACATCGCGACAGCCCCAAACCTTGACATCCAAGTTCCCATAACCCGATCGGCCCGGAGCCTCCGAAGCCCGAAACCCCTGAGGCCCTGAAGCCCTGGACTCAGAGTTTTGCACAACTTACCTTTGGTTAGTAGGGAATGGAGGAATGGGTACAATTATAACTACTATTGCTACCATTCTTCCATTCCCTACTAACCAAAGGTAGGACAAGGGCTCCCGGAACCGGAAGAGCTCAACCGTCGAAAGCCGAAAACCCGAACATCCTACGCCGAAAATCGCCCGGCAGCGCAGAGCCTCTGTACATCCCTAACCAAACCCTAGAAGCCCTATATTGTAAACCCTAAACCCCTAAACCCCTAAAACCCCTTACCCCCTAAAGCCTATAATGATTAAAGTCCCAGCCTTAGATCCCTGACCAGGTGCTAATTGGTCCGGTGGAGGAGCTTGCCAGCAGCACCACATCGACGCAGATGCTCCTTGGTCCACCAGAAACCCTAATCCCTCTGTTCAATTTTTCAGGAATCGGGCTCCCATAGTTCCCGAGTTATTTTATCACTATAGTCATAGTATAATTCCTTTCGTTCCCTAGTTATATTATAACTATAGTATAATTCAAGTATAGTTATAGTATAATTATAGTAGAATTGGTAGAGTTGTAGTCTAGTTATTATATATACTATCCTAGGCCCAACAAGGAGACGAAGTTGAAACCCTGAGCCCTCTGCTCAAGTGTCAGGATTCGGGCTTTCAGGGCACATTACTTCCTTAGAGTTCCCTATACTTGGAGGTTCAGGGGTAGCTATACGTGGGGTTATAACTCCCCTACAAGGGGGTTATAAGTATAGTTGCCCGAATGATAACCCTAGTTATAACTACCCATGAACCTCCAAGTACAGGTATACCCTAGAAATACTCAAATCTCATGGCTTTCGGCACTTGTGGGGTGGCATCGGGCTTGGCCCCCTCCAACCCCCCCCCCCAGAAAGCCCAACGAAAGGGGCTCAGTCCTTCTAAGATTTCGCAGCTGCGGTCAAACATGCTGATCGTGCTAATGAACAGCATGACTGATGCAAGATCCCATCTTCACAGAGGCTTCTAGGATTTGGGATTTAGGGTTTAGGGCCTAGGGCGTCTAGGGTTTATTTAGTGTTTGTTGCTTCGGGCTTATAGGGCTCATAGGGCTTGCAGGGTTTAGGGTGCGTTGAGTTTCAACTCCAGTGTTCCGATACATTTATGATGTCGTGCAGTGTCAGCTGATGCAGCTCTCATGAGCGCTTCAAGAGGCCACCATTCGGTAGCTGCTACAGCGGCGTGGAAAACGTAGGACTTAGCCCCATGCCCATACCTGATGTTCGAAACATTGAACCCTGAACTCCTAAAACCCGACGAGCTAAGGCAAGCAACTCTGCATGTCGGGCCCTCTCCCGTCGGAGACGCCGACACCAATCTGATGATCGTAGCCGCTCGGACATCAATAATCCTGGACTTCCAGGATAAGGCAGAAGCCCGTACTCAGACTGATTGTGCTATAGCCCTCAACCCTAAACCCTTGGTGTCTACGGGCAAAGGCATCCTGCTGCCATCAGTCAGACAGAGCTAAACCCGAAGCCTTACGAACCGAAAACCCTAAAGCCCTACAAACCCCGAAAACCACAAACCCTAGAACCCTGAAGCTTATGAACGACCGGGAATAATACTGCGACTGCTTTGAGTGCTTTGTCTCCGATACCTGGTCCTGCAGCCTTACCGGCACAAGACTCGAGGCTCTAGCAGGTGTGCTAACAGAAGGGTTCCTTTAACGGGGTCTATAAGGAATCTATAGTAGGGTTCTATCGTATAGGGGCCATTTTATTCTATCTTATAAAGGGTCTAGAAGGGCTACTATGAGGGTTTAGTATAGGGCCTCTATCATTACCTACACTATTTTGGGGGGCTCCTTATTAGAATTATAGTGTAATGGGCCCCAAAACCCTATTCTAAGTATTAAGGCCCCTATATTAGTCACTTTCAAGTTTTGATGGTCAACAGGAGCGTGCAGGGTTTAGGTCTTCCTAGTATGATAGAACATTCAGGAAGGAAGCCTAGGTAGGGCTTTGGAACATTTTATATTTTCTCTTATTGGGCTAAAGAGGATCTTATTTACTAGTACACTAATATTTTTCAAAGGCTTTAAAAGCCCCACCTAGAAGCTTTGGAGGTTTCTCCGAGGTTTGGGTGCTCAAAATCTGGGGGTTGCAGGCTCGTGCTCCGGTTTTGCCCAAGCCGCTGCTCAGGCGATTGTGCTGGGCTTTGCATTTTCAATGGCCGCTGTCACGGCAACGTGGCCGCAAAGAGAGCATGTTCCCTTAGGCCTTAGGCGCCATGTGATGCTGTTTTCAGGTTTTTCTGCATCGTCCACCCTAAGCAGCTCATCGTTGTTGCGCTGGGTGCATCTAGAGTTCTTTCGTCACCGGAGTTCCTTGTCGTGGACAGTTTGTTTTCCGATTCTCCGAGCCATAAGGGCCATAAGTTGTCAATCCCTCGTGTAACTGTAAGTGTCTGAAGAATCAGCAATCGCATTCCAAATGGGGAACAAAGGGTTGCTACAAGGGTGAAAAAATGCAGGGTTTTTAAAGGGTTGACTATAGGAGTATACAGTAGAAGCCAGAAAGTTGGAAAATCGATATCCTCATGCCCCTAAAGTAAAGTATAGGGAGTCCTAGCACTGATCACCCTTAATCCATGTTCCAACTTTCTGGAGTTCACTGTAGGAGGCTGAAGGCTTCGAAACCAAAGCCCAGCCTAAAGAAGCCTTGCATCTTGATGGCACAGCAATTTAGACGTGTGCGTCGTGTCTGTGTTTGTTCCCCTTCAAGCCCCATTGGACCGCTTGGGAGACCTTAGAGAACCCACTACGGGACGCCGCGACAGGTCTGTTGCTGGATATGGCTGCCTGGCTGCAGTAGCTGAGCCGTGGCAGGGTATCTTAGTAGTAGAGTAGGAGACCTCTAACCTTTTTGGTACTATCATCCCCATAGAATCCCAATATACTCGCACTGGTTAACCTTCAGTTCCCCGAGATACTCGACAAGTAGGACACGGGGCAGGACCGTAAGCCCAAAACCATAAAAACCTCTAGACCGCAATCCCTAAAACCCCCTAATCCCTGAACCCCAAAACCCGAAGCCCTAAAGCCCTAAGCTCTAAGACCATGCAGCCCTCAGCCCCGAAAAGCCATGACCCCAAATCCATGGTCACACTCAACTCCACTGCTTGCTTGTTTGACAGCCGCAATGAAGCAGTACGGTCTTCGGGTTGCTTTACTTATAGGGTTTAGGGTTTAGGGTTTAGGTTTAGCCAAAGCCAAGCCTCAAACACTGAAGCAACTCAAAGTCTTAATTACCCTAAAGTCCTAAAGTCTAAATCCCGTACCACTTCTAAACCCTTATCCGCTAAACCTTAGTCACAGAGCGAGTCTCATGCTTACCACATGTCTTCTGGTACCTCAAGATTAGAACCCTTATAGCCTTATACAACCATTAATAGCACCCTAATATAGGGGCCTAAATATTTACCAAAAACTATTTTGGGGGTTCCTTATTAAATATAATGGGCCCCAAAACCTTAATTGTTAAGGCCCCTATATCATAGACCCCTACTATAGGCCCCTTTAAAGGAGCCCTTAGTCTAATGATTAGGGCCCCTATATTAGACCCGAGATGCCCCTTAACCTTCTGAGAACGTCCGCTTCCTCCCAGGCGCCAAAGTCGCGCACTGCAACGGACGGAGCCTGAGGAGGCTCGGGTTTAGGGTTTAGGGTTTAGGGTGGTGGTTGCTTCAGTTCAGTGGATTAGAGCTTACGGGTTTTGGGGCCTTTGAATTTAAGGGGTGTAGGGCTAAAGGTTCTTGAGTATCCAGTTTGGTCTTGGGTTGGGCAGTTTGCTCTTTCTGTTGGTGTTGATTGACCTTGGCATTTAGGATGTCGCGCATTGGGAGGGCTCGAGCTTGGAACCCTAGACCGTAAGCCGGTTTCTGGGGAGCTGAGAAATTTTTGGCTTTAGGTTCGAGCGTTTCGGGCTCATAGCCTCTTTGGCATCCGAAGAGAATCCTTGCTACACTCAGCAAATCAATTAACAGAGCTTCTGGACGTAGCTATGGGTTCAGGGCATTCGAGATTAATGTCTTCGGTTTGCTGAAGTCCGTGCAGTTTACGGATGAATTCATGGCCCGATCGTAAAACCCTCCAAAAACAAACCCTGAACCGAGATCCTTGCGGGTACCCTGCCCGAAACCCCAAACTGTGGGCCCTAAACCCTGTATGCCCTCCCCCAAAAGGCACCGCCGAACCTTCAAGGTTTGGGTGTGAGGGTCTGAACCACTGAGCCTCAGCATACCTGGAATCCTGTAATATAGAAGCCCCTTAAAGGATCCCTTAAAGGAACCCTTAAAGGACCCCCTACATGATTACCAATACTATTCCTTAGGGTTCCTTAGTATAACTCTGCTTTAAAGGAGCCCAAACCCTGTTCTATTTGTTAAGGCCGCGTAGGGTCGAGAGTTCCTTGAAAAATTCTGGAGGGTTGTGTAATATAGGGGCCTTAATAAACAGAATAGGGTTTTGGGGTATATCATACTGTAATTACAATATGGAACCCCCAGAATAGTATTGGCAATTATGTAGGCCCCTGCATTACACGTCTTTGGCTTTAGAGAACAGTGAACCCCAGAAAGTTGGAACATGGATGTAATTAGTGTGAGCGTCCCTTATACTTTGCCCTAAGGGCATGAGGATAATGATATTCAAACTTTTTGGCTTCGACGGTAAACGGTTGCCGTTTAGGATTCAGGACTTCGAGTTTAAGGTTTGGGGCTTCGGGTTAAGGTTTGCGGAACCTGATCTCCAGTTTGGAGGTTTGGTGCAAAGAGTTTCGGAGAAACAACGCAGGCAGCCTCTAAACCCTAAACCCTAAACCCCTAAACCCTACTGGGTCCATGGGTTAAGTCGCATCCGCTTGTGTTTAGTCGCATCGATCGAGTGTCCAGTTGGGGATTCTGCTAAAACGCGTCAATTCGCATCCTCGGACATGCTTGNGTCGCATCCGCTTGTGTTTAGTCGCATCGATCGAGTGTCCAGTTGGGGATTCTGCTAAAACGCGTCAATTCGCATCCTCGGACATGCTTGTAAACCTAATGATTCAGCCAGTGTCCAGCGGCTGTTTGCGATTCCAATGGTACCGGTTGCCGGCCCTAAGTCTCGAGCGGTCGAAAATGGAATCGAGCGTCTACATGGGGAATGGCTGGTTTGGATATGCTGTGATGTTATGGGTGACCACAGTGAATACTTATGTGTGCCTCCGCGGGTGCTTGTGGAATCGAGCGTCCACATGGGGAACGACTGGTTTTGGCGTGCTGTGCTGCCCCTGACGTGTGTCCCGAGCGGCTGCTTTTGGAATCGAGCGTCTACATGGGGAATGGTTAGTTGATGTGTGACCACTTATGTCTCGACCGGCTGCCTATGGAATCGAGGGCTTACATTGCTAATGGCTGGTTTTGTTTCAGTGTGATGTTATGGCTGATCACTTTGGTTGTGTGCCANGCATCCACACGGGGAATGGCTGGTTTTGATGTGCTGTGCTGCCCCTGACGTATGTCATGAGCGGGTGCTTTTGAAATCGAGCGTCTACATGGGGAACGGCTGGCCTTGATGAGCTGTGACGCCACTGATGTGCGTCTGGGAGCGAGTGCTGGCGAAATTGAGCGTCTACATGGGGAACGGCTAGTTTTGATGTGTTGTAATGCCACTGATGTGCGTCTCGAGCGGTTGCCTGCGGAATC
>BGNK01002125.1:0-92102 GCA_003297005.1 Symbiodinium sp. clade A Y106 | reverse complement strand
GGGTGCTTGTGGAATCGAGCGTCCACATGGGGAACGACTGGTTTTGGCGTGCTGTGCTGCCCCTGACGAGTGTCCCCGAATTTTGTAACGGCGTCATTTTCGGGCGGCAGTGCCAGTCCCTTTGTTCATATGCTCGTGTTATCAAAAACCGTCTCGGTCACCCTGTTTGGCGCTAGAGAAGCACTGAGCGGGCGCTTGTGACATGCAGCGTCTACATGGGGAATGGCTGGTTATCCTGCGNGTGTTATCAAAAACCGTCTCGGTCACCCTGTTTGGCGCTAGAGAAGCACTGAGCGGGCGCTTGTGACATGCAGCGTCTACATGGGGAATGGCTGGTTATCCTGCGCTGTGATGCCACTGGTCTAGAGCCGCTATTGCTGATGTGATGAAACGAGATGATGTGACTGCAAAATAAGGCACGAATACCTGCGGCGCGCGGACAGGTCACTCGTTTCGCTACATGTGTTGAAACCCGCCTCCNAATACCTGCGGGACGCGGACATTTCACTCGTTTCGCTACATGTTGAAACCCACCTCCGGGCGGCGTCCACATGGGGTTTCGACGTTCCTGATGTGGCTAAACGACGTGATGTGAGTGCACAACAGGCACGAATACCTGCGGCACGCGGACAGTTCACTCGTTTCGCTACATGTGTTGAAACCCGCCTCCGGGCGGCGTCCACATGGGGTTTCGACATTCCCGATGTGGCTAAACGAGGTGATGTGAGGGCACGAATACCTGCGGCACGCGGCCTGTCTACTCATTTCGCTACATGTGTTGAAACCCACCTCCGGGCGGCGTCCACAGGGTTTCGACATTCCTGATGTGACTAAACGAGGTGATCTGAGTGCAAAATAGGCACGAATACCTGCGGGACGCGGACAGTTCACTCGTTTCGCTACATGTGTTGAAACCCACCTCCGGGCGGCGTCCACATGGGGTTTCGACATTCCTGATGTGACTAAGTGCGGGTGATGCGACTAAACGCGGATCGGGCCTCACCTTGGGGTGTTGTGACTAAGCGCGCCCTGACGCGACTTAACCCCGCTACACGTATATTCCAGCTCCCTGCATGCGGAAACTCTCTGGTTCGATGTGTGGGGCCTGTGTGGAATGTCTGGACAGGGGATTAGCATGCGCGCTGCAGCCTTTGATGTCTGGGAGTCTACTTGTTTCGCGAGTGCGGTTTCCCGACGTTTTGCTGGGCTCCTTTGGGGGGACTTCTGAGACGGATCATGCCATGCAGAGGGCCTACATTGAGAGAAGCTTTTGTTCTTTTGCTCCGATGTAGATTGATGGTATTTGCGAGAGCCCGGGTGCAAATCCTGACGAGGGAGTCCGAATTGGGAGCACAAACCTTGTCGGTTGAACCCTCCCAAACCAAACCAGGCACTGCATAAACACCTAAAATCCTAAACCCTGCAAGCAATGAAAATAGGGACCCCCAAAAGCACATAAGCATAAGCATTTTATAGGGATATCCCTACCTTATTGGGCTTCATTATAAGAGGATGTATATGGGATATCCCTATCCTTGGTTTTGCTTATGTGCTTTTTTGGGGCCCTAGAAAATGGAATCCTTTCGGTCCAGAATCGCTTGAGGTCGATCTCCTTCACGAGATTGACCCGGAACATCCGAAGACCCGCTGTCGCGTTAGCCCCAACAAGGCCGGAGATGGGTGGCTTGAATGACTTCCTAGATTACTACTGTATTTTGTTTATTATTACTATCACTATTCCTAGTACTACTATTATCTTCATTCCTTGCGTTTGCTATGATTTGTAAGTATACTCTGATATAGCCCCAAAACCCGACTCGAACTGTGAAGTTATGCCTCAAGTATTGCTGTAGTCTACATATATCTAACAGTGATGCGCACGATCGACATAAAGATACTGGTGACTGGTCCTCCGCATTACAATCGTTGACAGTATGGTGCGTAAAATATATGTCTGCTTCGGTTATCTGTGAGTAATAGTCTTGTTTCTGTGGTAGGTGCCTCATTGCTGCTGTACGTTGGTTTTACTTTAGAGGTCGTGATGTTTTTTGCAGGGGTGTTGGGGTTCAGATCCAAATGAGGAAAAAAGGGCACCAGAACGCTACATCTGGCAGTAGGCCGTTGCTTGAACATGTTTCGCGGAAGATGGGATGGATGTGCTTCGAAAACCTTCAGTCCACAAAGTGTCTCCAAGTCTTGCTGCCTCTACTAACACCGATTCCTGGCCGATCAGGCAGCAATCCCCTGTCTAAACTTAAAGGTCTTCAGTCTCTGTTCTCGGCAAGCCACATGACCCCACATCGAATGTGAGCCACCCCCAAGTCATAATCCTCAACCTCACGTTGAATAAGCTGAGAGATGTTTGCTCCAAGGGCCAAGTTTGTTGAGAAACTTCGGGCGTAGCCGGCCTTTTATTGGTATTGAACTTATCATATACCCCAAGACAAAGTCCTTGTGTGGCCATGCGCTGGGGCTTCTGAAGTACTGCAGACTGGGCCTTACGTAGTTTTTTGAGGTTTCAGAGTTCGGGGTCTCGCATGAAGTTAAGCCCTGGAAGAGGTCACGCTGACACTCCAAAAGCAGGCCCGATTCGAAATGCCGGGGGGCAAGTGTTCATCGAGGCTTCGTGGCTTCAGGTCTTGAGCCCTAAACCCTAAACCCTAAACCCCAAACCCTAGACCCCAAACCCCAAACCCCCAAACCCCAAACCGTGGCCCCGGGGCCGAGGGGAAGGAGCCTGCGGGTCTTCTTCTGACCTTTGCTACGGAATGGAGGAATGGGGTACAATTGTAACTATACTAGTACTACCATTCTCCCATTCCCTACTAACCAAAGGTAGGTCTTTGGGTCCTTCCGCCTGTGTCACATCATAAAGGTGAGTGGTGCTGAAGCCTTTGGTTCTTCTCTTTCGGGGGTTTCAGTCGTACTGCTAAAGATTCAGGATTTAGGGTTTAGGATTTAAGGTTTAGGGTTTACC
The DNA here is from genome assembly GCA_003297005.1 of Symbiodinium sp. clade A Y106. Taxonomy (NCBI): domain Eukaryota; class Dinophyceae; order Suessiales; family Symbiodiniaceae; genus Symbiodinium; species Symbiodinium sp. clade A. The sequence continues at coordinate 89,125 of BGNK01002125.1, read as the reverse complement.
CGGCATGACACCCGGCAGGCAATGGGACGAGGTCCTATTATATCCTGCACCCCCGAAAGCTTGTCTCGAATCAAACTCCCAACCCGGACCCAATCCCCGGTCCTGTAATCTAGAAGCCGAGTCGCCATGATTAAAGTTTTTTTTTCCGGTGGTCCGCACTATATCAGTACGAAGTATTAAACTTATCAAATCAAGGCCTTTGTTTTCTTCCTGAGGGTCCGCATTTTAATTACAGTACATTAAGCTTATGCAATCACGGCTTCTTCTTCTCGCCCACCCCCCCCCATCTTCCCTCTCCTAGGTTCCTGAGTAGTACCCTTTTGTCCTTTTTTGTTTCGGGGCTCCTTTATGAAAACCAAATAATAGAACAAGGGTACCCTTATCATTAAAAGGTTACTCAGATGCTACCCTAAACCCTAAACCCTTAAACCCTAAATAGTCTCGCACCCTTAGCCCCAAAGGAGCGGCGGATATGGGGCGAGTTCCGCCTTGCCGCGCCCAAGGCCAACAGCAACAAGACCAGACCAGGGCAAAGGGGGGAGGGGGTGTGGGCTATGAGATGGATAAGAGGTTCGTTTGGGATGATCGTTTCGATATAGGTTTGGTAATTTAAGAAAGCGGCAGCAGGATGTAATTCAATGTTCTATTAGTTATACTAGTGCCAAGGTACATGCCTAAGACGCCGCTTGCTGGCTTCACAAATTTATGTTCATCCGTTTCTCAAGTCTGCTGGCGAGGGCTTCCTGGGTCTGCAAGATCACACAGGACAGCCGATGCGACGGCTAATGACGCACCATACGATTGGAAAACTCGTCCTGAGCACGTGCTTGTCGTGTCCGTGGGGGTGTTTCAGTAGCTTCACACACCATCACACGCAGGTCTGCAAAGCCTAGTGCATCACGCCTACGTCTATCGAGCTTTCAGGTGCACGGCAATTTTTGTTCTAGCCTATCTTGCATACACTCTGGTGGTCATGTCGCTTCGTTCTATGGAGTCACGTTGGCTCTTAGCCGTGACACAAGCCACAACCTGAAGTTTCGAGAAGATCTGGGATGGCACAGGGCTTTGCAGTAAACGCCAGGAAAGAGGGTCAAATGATGTCCTCCATGGGAGGCAGGAAACCAGAATCGGATTCGGCACTGAGAGATTGGGGTTCAGATATTGATTCTCCTGATAGCTGGCTTGTGGACGAACCCAGAGATCCCAATACCCCTTAATTACGGAATATACCTTAAATTATGGAGGCCTTAATATGATGATTTAAGGTATATTGGTATATATTCCTTAATTAAGGGGTATTGGGATCTCCGGGAAGTGCGCCATGGCCCGTGGGCGGGCAGAGACCACGCCAGGACAGGCTAGCTTCGAAGAGCGCACTCGGCGTCAGGTTCAGAGTCTTTAGTTTGGGCTTATATGATCTTAGTAGTAGACCCTCCTTCAAATAGGGGTATATGGCCCCAAATTGTGGGTAACCTTTTTGGGGTTCTATATAATCCCTATATGTTCCCAAAGGTTAACCTTTAGTTCCCCTAAGATACTGGACAAGTATGTGATTAGGTCAGCTTTGACGGGTTGGGGTTCAGTGTGGGAAGGTTTCGTTGCTAAGGCTACCCATAGGCCCCAAAGTAGTTCCTTTTGGGGATTACCTTATAGAATTCTAAATATGAACCCCCAAAAGGAACTACTTTGGGGCCTATGGGTAGTTAGACATTTCGGGACTCGAGATGCAGAGATAAAGCGGAGTAAGATCAGCGGCTCGGCGGCTGGCATCCTAAGCCTAGCGGCCTAATGCAGGAACCTGATTAAGAAACCTTGGGCCCTTATTAGGCTTCCTTACATGAATCCTACTATTTTGGGGTTATAGGCCCAGGGTTTCTCAATCAGGTTCCTACATTAGCGTGTGTGGTTCGGAGTTTGGTTCTGCGGGTGGTGGATTAACGGCTTGGGATCGTCGTGGTGGTCTTCCGGCTTTGGAGCTTAGTAGTAGAGTAGGTAACCTTTAACCTTTTTGGGGTACTATGATCCCTATATGATCTCAAAGGTTAACCTTTAGTTCCCCTAAGATGCTGGACAAGTAAGGAGTTAGCTGGCAAGTCTCTCTGTTCTTTGAAGTGGAGGGCCAATGCAAGGCAGCAGTATCCTCCTATTTCTTCAACCAACAGCTCCGGATTTTGGGTTCAAACATGACACCTTCAATTAAATGCAGTCCTCACCCAAAAAAACGACGTCAAGCGTTTTCTGTCTTCTCCAATCCCGCCTCCAGGACTGTTTTAGCTTTCTGATATATGCTCAAAATCAGGTTTGGCACATCGGAGGGGCGAGGTGTGGGGAAGCTTTCTCGAAAGAGAACCGATTCCACATCGGAGGCTTGCACACAGTTCAAACCACGGATTTGGAGTTGCAGCCGCCGTGATACCTGAGAAGTTATGAGCTTTCTGAGTGTTGACGGTCTGTACTCCAGCCGTCCTTTTCAGCATCTTAGGTGCCTGAACGAGCAGTTCACCTCCCTGCGATCCACGTTGCTCCAGCTGCTTGGCAGCACCAAGCTCACTCCACGCGCCTGAATCGTGAGCTGGCCATACACGCAATAATAAGACATGACTGACATTGGCGTGTGCATGTGAAACGTTTCAGAAATCTCATTGTGATGAGAAACACATTAAAGCACCATGGTGGCAATCGTTGCTTCTGTTACGGGCAGTCTTGCACTCTCTAGAGTGCCACCAATGTCTACGAATGACCCACGAATGACCTGCTAACTAGGTGATTGAGCCCTCCTGAAATTTCTGGGAGCCAGTACCAGCCTTGAACTCTTACCCCTGAGCTGCTCTCCTTGGACAAAAGCCCCTAAAACCTGAACCATAAATTGTAAACACCAGGCCTAAGCCTTGAAGCACTACTTGGTAGCTGAGTGGATACACTTTACATTTTTGGGGATAATATTACCCACTAGAAGTGTACACTTTTTGGGGCTTATGCACTCAGCAACTAAGGCTAAAACCGAAAGCCCGACACAACCCGAAGCCCTTCTGCCCAGAACGCAGAACTTGAAAACCTGAACACCAATCCTGAAGCCTTAAGTCCAAACACCCTAGGGTTTAGGGTTTAGCGAAGCCTCATTCCAGGCATTTAAGCCCCCAAAACCCTATACCCCGAAGTCCTCTTTCGCTTGATGCACTGCCTCCGGCTCCAGAGCAGAGGAACCCCACAAGCCCAGCCAAAAAGGGAGGCAATGCGAGCTTCAAACATGGGAGACCCAGTAGAGAGCCCCCATCTACAAGAAGGATCCTGTATAACTTAGTAGTAGAGTAGGTAACCTTTAGCCCTTTTTGGGGGTACTATATTCCCTATATGGGAGTTTCCGAAAATAGGGGACCCTAATATAGTACCCTACCGCAAACCAAAGCTACAGAGTTTCAGCTTCATACAGCCAGCATAGAGGAGCCTCTTGTTTTCAAAAGGAAGGTGGTCGGGCGGACTTGGCTCATGATGGATTTGCCCTGCGATCTGCCCCAAGAGTCGTGCACCAGATTAATGGTGCAAAACCCCTCAGCGGTTTTTAGTTCAGGGGTTTAGGGAAACCCCGTGAAATCCTGAAGACCAAGCGGCATGACTCTCGCATAGTCGAGGAGGGCTTGTGGAGGTTTCCAGCTCGTTAGAATCCTTCGGAGAGGGTCGTGACCTTTGACCCCGAGGCTTTAAAACGGTCCGTGACTCGTTTGCTCATTGGGGCCCAGGGTTTAGGGACTTCGGGTTCATGGTTTTAAGGGTTTCCTGCCCTTTCTCCCAGGAAGCACCGTGCTTCCACGCAGCACCTCCGTGTGACGAACCTCACGCTCAGGTGCCTTGGGCTTCTTGGGTTTCAGGTTCTGGTTTTGGGTTCTCATAGTCTGCATCTTCCAAGGTCCTGGGAAGCGGGAACACCTACAGTCTGCATTGTAGTCCCTTTTTTGATTCAACCAATTTTACATTTAGGTAACCCCAAAAAGGAACTACAATGGAGACTATAGTTAGGTAGTTTCAAGAGGATCCCTGATCCTTAACGAGCATTTTGTATAGAGAGCTTGGACCAATACAGGGTGCAAATCTAGACCCAAAAGATCCGCTAAGAACGTTCAACCAACCTTGGCGTCTTAAGGGTGCGTAGTACGTACCAGTACAGTACACCATAGTATACGTCTATACCCCAAACTTTATGTAAGTCGTAAGCTCCAAAATCAACAAGACTCCTCAAATGCCGCCAAAGCATGTGGTGAATTTCGTGGTCAGGGCGGAATCTGAACGTGGGAGAAGGTAGCACATTGTTCTCTCCATACGGTTCAGGAGTAGATCTTATTTGTTCAGTGTAGCCTAAGATTGAAGCCCAGTACTCCCAATCTCCAATACTAAAATCTGAAAGCTATCCCGAACATTTGTGAGAAGTTCAGCTGGTTGACAATTTTAGCTTTTTGTCGTCGTCCCAGTTGTCCGGTGTACTAGTAGGGCCCAAGCAGTTCGATCCTGGATTCAGGAAGCCTAAACTCTAAACCCTAACCCCTAAACTCCTAAATCCTAAGCCCCTAAACCCCTAAGTTCTAAACAAACCCTCAAAAGCACTCTTTCATCCTCTCGACACCAGCTACCCCCAGAATAGCATTACTATATTCTGTATATAGTCCAATATACCCCCAAACCCTATTCTAATTAATGAGGCCCAAATTCTTACAATAACCCTTATAGTAGCCCTTATAAAGACCCCCTCAGCAGGAACCCTCTTCTAACTATTAAGGCCCATACATGAAATCCTTATAGCTTCCCTTGTAGTAGCCCTTATAGACCCCCTTACAAGGAACCCTATTCTAACTATTCAGGCCCGCTTTTTTGCAGCCTGTCCCTTGGACGAGGCACCAACTCCAGGCGCTCCGTAGCCGAGGGATCCTCGAGGCTCCGCAGACCCTTCCTTAAGGGGCCATGCGCCCAAATAGGGTTCCTTTTAGGGTTCCTTTAAAGGGTTCCTTAAAAGGGTTCTGTAGGGTATATAGGAGGCTCCGCGGAAGCTTTGGGGGATTCGAAGCTTCTGTGATGCTTGCTAAACGGGGTTCCTTCTGTATCTTTAGGATTCTTTAGGGCCGGGGTATGTATGTATGTATGTATATATATATATATATATATGTATATGTATGTATGTATATATATATAGTATAGGTTCATGGACCCTCAGGGGAATAGTGCATCCTCCCTTTTGTGGAGACTGGCTCTAGGTGGTTATCTTTCGACATCCGACATCTTTCGATCTGTCATTGAATAGAGCTGCAATTCTGTTGAATTCCGAACCTTACATCGGAATCTCTCCTTTATATTGCATAGTTCTGCTATTTCTTCCAAATTTGTAACAGGGCTTTCAATGAAGCCTGCACCCTGAAGTCAGACGACTGCCGCATGTAATGGGTATTTAATTTCCCTGCGTTTCGTTTGTGAAAGGTCGATGCCGCCCAAGTTTACATATTCGGGTTGGGGATTTAGCAATACATCCCACCTGTAAGACTTTCAATTCTGTCTCCTGCCCTGCATGGTAAGTCTTGAACCCAATATAGGGACGCTGGAATAATCACCAATTTCAATATTATTCCTTAACTGGTTTTCAATTTACAACCAAGAACAACATACCCCAAAACCATTTTGCCGGAAGGAGGTGGAAAGGCCCATAGGAGGGGTGGCTCGTAGTATCCTGAACAATGATACAGGGACCCGAAGTAGTAGGTAGCACTTAGAATACTACTCTTAAGAGTTCCCGGACATAGTTAAGGCCTGTTTCACGAGGCCTCGAAACCAGATCCCTTGAAACCACTTTGTCTGAGCTCGCAAAGTAGCTAGGTTCCCTAGTAGTACCCTTTTGTCTTTGTTTGGCAAAATACAAGCGGAAATACAAGGAAAAGCACACCTTGATTATTAGGGGGCTACTGGGGAACCTGGGTAGCCTTGAAGCTGAAAAAGCCCGGTTTGAGTTTCGGCCCAAGGCTTTAGCCCGATTTCTCGACCCACATTGCTGCCGCAGCCTTTCCAATAAAGAAGCACAGAACCACACCTCGAAGGCATAAAGCCCGAAACCGCAAGCACTAAGCCTCAAGGGACGAAGTGTTTCTTTAGGGCTACTTATTGCAACTGTAGTTACTGTAATAGACCCCAAAACCCTGTTCGAATTATCAAGGCCCCTGTTTCACAAAACCCTTCTGGAACCCTGACAGGCACCCTTTCAACCCTATTCCAATATTCACTTAGTAGTAAAGTAGATAGCCTTTAACCTTTTGGGGGTACTATAGTCCCTATGTGATCCCAAAGGTTAACCTTTAGTTCCCCTAAGATACTGGACAAGTAAGTTCAAGCGCTCTACGCCCTTCGGAAGCAGCCCACAGGCGAAAGTCCCACCCCATGAGCTCGCCTCGCTTCTTGTCTCCGTCAGGGTTTCGGGTGACAAGTTTTGAGAATATGACCCTGTCGTCCTCTTGTAAGTGTTCTATTATTAGCCCCAAACCCTACTCTAATTCTCAGGGTTGAGGGGTTCGGGGCTCTAAACGGTGTAAGGGTTGAAGATATCTTGGTGGCTCCTATTTCTCAGGCTCCTACTTCTTAGAGTCTGCAGAGTCTTTCTCAAGTAGGGTTAGGATCGGGGTGCGGATTTTGGGGGCTTTAGGCTTTGCGCTTTAGGGTTGCAGCATTGCAGGCCTCATAGTCGCGGGGCAGAGGCAGGTAGGGTTGGAGCGATGACGAAGGCGGTAGAACTCGCATTTTTGAGTCTTGAGTTGTGTGCTACGTTACACCATCTGTAGTTGTTCTGTTGCACTGCAGGTAGGGTTTGGGGGAGTGTTGAATCTGCAGAAAGGAAGCTTGAGCAGAGCGAAGGTTGTCCGATCGTGGGTTTAGATGATGAATGATGTCAAAGAAGCCTTTACTAGCCTCTACCTGCACCCTAAGTCGAGGCACACAGATGTCGAGATAGAGCTCGGCGACTATGATCGGGTCCAGCAGAGGCCCGCAAGTTGTCTTGACTTCGGGTCTAGTCATGTCATTCGAAAACTACGGGAAACACAAGCGCATAATAAATCTGCAAGTTTCGGAACTGTAGTTGCTTAGTCGGCGGTGAGCCTGACATCCCGGCTTTTCCAACATCCCCTTCGCCACTGTTGACAGGCCCCTCGCCTTGGAAGGCCTAAGAACTGGCTGGAAGTTGCCCAACTCGGTTTTGGGGGTTCCCTATTTGAATTATAGTATAATGGGCCCCCAAACCCTATTGTAATTATTAAGGCCCCGATATTACGTCCCAAAACTCCGATTTGAAGGCACCTCTCATTGAATCCGGAAGCCATTGCATTGGCACTTGGAGGAAGAGGGGACCTAGTAAGTCAGTCTACGTAGTTACTTAGACTTAGTCTCCTGATCCTCGAAGTAGAGTCAGAACCTTCACAGTCACTGCTTTGGGCTTACGGCTGAATGCTGTAAGGCTGTAAGCTTTTAGTATGTCTCGACAGGGTTTGCTGCAGGACTTCCGGCGATAAACGACTCCGCTGTATGCTGCATTCGTTTAATAGGTGGAGTTTGTGCAGCAGCACGCACCTTTAGGGGCTGTGATACACGACATCGTAGTTGACTGGTAGATCCGTACCAAACCCACTCGAAAATCGTCTAGCCATGTTACCCTAAACCCTCAAGATTAACTCTGAACCCAGCCGCCACTTCATTCGGCTTCATACCTCGAGGTGGGCCGACATGACCTCCAAGCTCCTACGCCATGACGACGAGGTGCCATGGGGAAGGGAGGCGATGGGTTAGGGTTGAGGGTTTAGGGGTTTAGGGTTTAGGGTTTAGGGTATGAGGGTATCTGGAGGTCGGGATAGGCTTACTATATAAGGTGATGGTATCTGGAGGTTAAGGCTTAGGCTTGTTCTAGGGGATGTGACATGTTTTTGAAGGGCTTCTTCCAGGGTTACTGCAAGGGTTCTGTGGGTTGTCTTTGGGTCAATTAAGGTTCGGGTTGCTGTGGTTGGGTTGCTGTGCGTGTCGCTGTTTGGCAAGGGTTTTGTGAGGAAATTTGGGGGTTCGGGGTTGAAGGGTGAATGTGAAGGTTCTATAACGAGTGTGGGATTAAAGTCTTTGTGGCTTCAGGTCTCGGGGTTGAAGGGTTTGTGGGCTGTTAGAGGGATGGATGTCTCCTCCGTTTGCGGGGAAAGAGGCTAGAGCTGGGGTTTACAGGGTGTTCTCTTTCTCTCTGTTTGGATTCTGGGGTGCCGGTCTGTCTCTCTTGTGGTGTTTCAAGTTGAACCAATCTAATCTCCCTGGCGGGATGTTCTTTCAAACTGATCTCCCCTTTCTAGTCTGGATTGTCAAACTCGGCCTGCTTCAAAAACTCCCCCACACCGGGGACCTGAAAGCAATCTTGTGAGGTGCTGGATGGCCACGCTCCACTGCATCTCGGTCGCAGTCGAGTGGGGCCCATAATTTCCATCCGGTGAACAGTAGGTCTGGTTTACTGAGATTTAGGAGTTTCCGAAAATAGGGCACCCTAATAGTAGGATCCTTATTACAAGGACCCCCAAATAAGGTACCCCTAATCGGAAACTCCCATTTAGGGTTTAAGGCTAAGGTTTAGGGCCGCAGGATCCTACAACCGGCAAGCCCCAAACCCCAACGCCAACGTTCAACTCCCCAACATCCCGAACCTCAAACCCTAAACCGTCTGCGCAGAGGGAAAAAGGTCCGATAAAAAAAAATTGAAATAAATCTAAAGCCCAATGCCAAGCAAAGCTATCGGTGAGGATGCCTCATTGGCATGTTCTCCGCCTCCACAGCACCTGGCAAATCTCTCTGGAGGCCTTTCCTGTTTAGGGTTGTGGGTTTAGAGTTTAGGGGTTTCGGGTTGAGGGAGTTTAGGAGTTTAGCGGTTTAGAGTGTTGGGTTTAGGGGTTTAGGGTTCGGTGGGGTGAAAGGGTATGATATAGAAGTTGAATAGTTAGTATCCCCTCAATGTCCTTCTGTAATCATGACCTCATAAATCCGGGAGCCTTAGTTTTCAGAGACCAACTATTGTCAGTGGACATGAAGTTCTTCTGGTTGAGGGCCTGTGTTTTGCTTGCGGATTCTCGTTGACTTCGGTGTCCCGGCGGTCTGACGGAGCTTGCTGCCAAGTTCTATCTTACCTTTGGTTAGTAGGGAATGGAAGAATGGTAGTAATAGTAGTTATTTCCTCCATTCCCTATTAACCGACTTCTTCCACGACAACATTGTCTTCCTGCGGGCTGTCTTCCGAAAGTTCTTCTACCTGCACTTTGACAACCTCGTTGTCCTCGCTGACGGCGTCGGGGAGTTCCTCTTCTACTTGGATGGCGTCAGGGAGCTCTGCTTCTGCCTGGACGATGGCCTCAGCAGGTTCATCGTGTACCTCTCCTGCCCTGGACGATGTTGTCTATCTCATGCAGTTCCACGTAGAGATGGTGGTGGGAGGGGAAGACACTTTGGGAGTGCAGGAGACTGATCGGAACACCTCTGGGATTTGTTCTTTGTCGTTGTCAACTACATCGACCACGACCTCCACTTCGCAGCCTGTCTGGCCCTCCGACATTGTCCGGGACGTGGTGGCTAATCAGGCGGTTCAGGCTGGACAGGCTGATGTCCATGACCTTGCTCGCCGGCTCCTTGATCGGCAACGACGTCTCCACCATATGGATCGGCTCCTGCGGGACGCGGTAGAAGAGCTCCTCCAGTGGATACCGCAAGCCCTGTCGGCTGAGCCCCTGAATGCAGCACTGATGGAGGCCAATGTCTGGCAGGCGGTCGCTGCTCAGTCGGCTCATGGGAGCGCTGCCTCTACGACGGAGCCGAACCACGTCGCGAACAACCCTGTTTTTCTCCTTCGGCCAGGTCTGCCTTTGAGTCTGGACCACGCGAGGGAGAGTTTGCCTGTCACGCTGCTCAACTATAGACGTAGGGCTTGGCGTGTACATCTACGGGGGCTACCTGGTGCTGATGAGATGGCGCCATCTTCAGCTGCGGACTCTTCTCCGTCGGCTGAACAGGGTACACCAGAGGACCGCGATCAGGACTTGTTCTTGGTGCAGCTTGACGAGAGTGTGCCTATCAGCAACTGGCCGCTTCATCCAGAAGTACATCTGCCTGAAGTTCCTCGTCGAGCCAGAAGTCGGCGGGGACGGCGTCGCGGTCGTGAAAGGCGACCTCCTCGGTTTCGTTTGTCCAGCCCTTCCCGCCCGACTTCCTCGCCGGCCTCCTCGCATGCTGATGGGCCTGCTGGCATTGATCCACTTGTTTCTGTCCCTGGCCCTGCTCTTTGGCATGAACGCAGTGAGCGCAGTCGCAGTGAGCGTAGTCGTAGTCGGGATGCTTGATGGCTGGTGAATGGCCGTCTCTGTTTGCGTTCGGGTGATCTGATGTTTTGTCCTGTGTTGGCTGACAGTTGCTGAGTCCTCTGTTGGCCGTTCTGTGGTGCAAGCCTCCGAGAGGTAGTCACTGGACCTGCTTTGCTGCGGAGAAAGGGCCATTGCATCTTAAACAAAAAGGTAAGCTATGTGGATAGTCGTTCTTTGAAGCACGCCATTGACGGTTACGTGAAGTTTGCGGAATGGAGAGCCTCAATCCGAAGACTTACTATTCGTCTGGAACCCAAAGCCAAAACTTCGCAAGCCTTGCTCAGAAGTGTCTGTCTTCTTGCAAGCTGAGAGGTATAGATAATCACAGGACTCTCGGTTCGAATCTGAGCTGCCTGCCCTACGAGTTCCTCGTGGGAGCACGAGATCCCTCGCAGTGACCTCCGTAAACACTACATGTCGACACCCCACAATAAAAGGGGTTGGAATCAGAATCAGTAATACTAGTCACCCACTTATAGTACCTATGTATTTACATGCATGCATGCATACATATATGTATATATATATACTCACACACGATATAGCATCACCCCCGTGGAGGAGACTATGCGCTTTGGCCGGAAGAGGCACCCGGACCTGCTGCATCCCTTGGCTTTGAGTTCTAGGGCCCCGAACCCTAAAACCCCAAACCCTGTACTAGGACCTCCAAACTGCTGGAACTACCATGTTCGTGCGGTTTCAATGCGGGCTCTAAAGCTGGGGTTTAGGGTTAAGAGTAAGCGCTAAAGGGGGGTTTAGAGTTTCGGGTTTAGCGTTGCTCTTGCTGTTCTTTTCCAGTTGTGGGCATCCCGAAATGTCTGATTTGAGGAATTCCACAGAACCCCGATGCTTTCAAGTGAATTTTTGACAGGCTCATGGAAGAGATGGAGCTGGAAGCTGGGCATCATCGGACTGGAAGTCGAACCACGCTGCGATTTAACGACCCTTGGAGTGCAGGTGTTGAGGTGCTCCGGCGTTTCGTCGCTTTACCCAGGTACCCTCAACCCAAACCTTATCCCTAAACCTGAAGCTCAAGAGACTAAACCCAAAACCCCACATCCTAAGCCGCTGACTGCACGGGCTTCGTGTGATTACATTCTGTTACAGATATCGAAGCTTCGTAGCCGTGACTGCATGGTGAACAGTTACTAGTTAAGTGCTAGTGTTGACCATGCAGCTCGGATACAGCAAGGAGTGCGTTTTCTTTCACAAGCTCGGCTGCTTCCGTCCGGGTCTCCAAAACCAGTCGAAGCCTACGCAGGGAATACCCGTAAACTCACACCCTACAAGACAGTGGGTTTATGATCTCTTCAATATCGAGTGCAACACTTAAGGCAATAGATTCTTCGGATTCCCAGGTAGACCCTAAAGTAGGGGCCTAAATAATTAGAATAGTGTTTTGGGGGTTCCTTATTATTTAAAATAGCATTATGGACCTTAAAACCCTACTCTCATTGTTGAGGTCCCTATACATTAGACCCCAAGGCAGAACCCAAAGCAGGATTCCCAGGTCGACCCTACACCCGGAACCCTAAACCCTAAACCCTAAACCCTACCCAGGACACCTTCATTGATGAGCGGTCCTGCCTTCGACACTTCGTGGTGGGACCTCGGAGTAAGGCCCAAGTTGGGGCCTGAAGGAGGGGTTGCAGGAGTTTCCAGGAAGAATAGCCCTCCATATAGGTATATAATAATATACGACAGTTATTATGTAGTTATTCTGTGGTTATAGTTATCATACGGCTATTATATAGTTATAGTAGACTTAGTATCGAATGGACTGATATGATTGCATGACGACCCTGTCATAGCATAGTACTCCTGGGAACTCGGCTCTTTGGCCCCGGTCTCTCGGAGGCCTCAAAAGGTGGGATGAAGCTAGGTAGGGTTAAGGATCCCTTGTATAAGGACTCTTATTTGGGATTGCCCCACCTATCTTCATCCCACCTTTTGAGGCCCCCGAGTCTCGTGGTGTGCCTCCCCTGCAGATCCAATTCTGCTGGGCATGTCTGGCCACGATTCTTATCGTCTGGGACATCATGACGCTTCCGCTGGCCTTTTGGCCCCCGATCCTTACAGTTTAGGGTTTCGGGGTTTGGGGCTACGGGACACCCTGAAGCCAAACTTTCCACAAGTTCAGGGCTTTGCGCCTTTGTCCGTTGGAGTATTGGGGTTGACGTCTTGCGCCCTCAAGCCTGAACTCGAACGCCTTTCTTAAAGTGTAGCCGTAAGTCCAGGCCGAAGGGACGTGTACCTGTAGCGACACGGAGCAGGCTCTTCTGGGTTCTTGCTGAAGGAATAAATTTAAGTTCCCATAATAAGGAAACCATATTATTTCCTATAGATCCCCATTATGGTAACTTAACAAGAGCCCAGTCTTTCCTTGTGGTAGCCGGCGTCAACGACTTGAGGACCCCAGTCCTTAGGCACAGCAGTTTAGGATACCGCAAGGGAGCTTAGCATTAGTGCAGACGGGAACAAGACAACGGAGATGGATGGATCGTAAACGTGAATGTAAACTTGCCCAACTCGTTGCGATGCGCTTTTCTTGCATCGGCATCATCCAGATTATTTTACTTCAATAGCTCTTGAGGCCCTTAGATTGGGCAATAGGCAAAGTGCTGACAGGTAGTGACGATGACTTTCCCTTCTGAGAAGAGCTATCTGCAACAAGTTGACCCAGAGCACCACTGCGAGTGATTGCCCTGCTGAGGAACTGTTTCCTATTCACGACTTCGTGCGAATTGTGGACGCCATGGCAATTGTTACTTGTCCTTGTCTGGAAGCGTGATGTTGGACAAATTCCTCATTGGCTTCCAAAGCATGCAGCAGGTCTCCTTCGTTGGAGTTGAACCCTCTAGTCTCAAACTCTCTGCTTGTTTGGAAACATTTGCCTGCAACCTTGCCGGGGCCTTGCCCGGAACTTGATATATAGCCGATGGGCAGCTTGTCCGGCGTCTGTCAAACGTCTGTCGATCGTTTGATCAAACGGTTCCCGTTGCGCAAGGTTTGCTTCGAACTCGCCGTTGTCGCAATGAAAGCTAGTTGCCAACCCTAACTAGGTGGCACTTTGGAAAACTCTAATTTTTCCCTTATGGTTCCTAGAGAGGTACCTGTTCGTCAATGCTTTCAAGGGCCCCAAAATTACAACCCAACTAATGGTCTGTCCCGAATAAGTTAGCTTTCCTGCATGAGGTGAAGAGGTCACAGTGCGGGATCTCTGGACAGCCATGTAACTGAATTTTGTCACCTGCACAATAGTTGTATGTTACTGTGATCAGCTTTCGCCCCGTAGGCTTCAGTCCCCAAGCCATCCCTAAACCCTAAACCCGGAACCCTAATCCTTAAACCTTAGGGCCACTGCGTTAGGCCTCTAAACCCTATAAACCCTCCCTAAACCCCTAAACCCTAAACCCTAAACTGATCACTGCTTGAGGCCTCATGGATCTTCTGGCTCATCGACATCCCCTTGCATCTCACCTCACGCGGTCTCAGAAGGGGTGTTTAGACGTGCTCATGTCGGAGGCTCCTGAAGGTAGGGTTGAGGGGTTTAAGGGATTCATACTGTTCATGGACAAAATCCTGCATGACCCTAAGGACCCTAAACTATGGGAATTATGGTATATTCCTTATAATGGGTAATGCAGGATTTTGTCCATCAGCCGTAGGTGCGCATGGGGTTCTTGTGGGAATCTCTGGCTCTGCTAGTTAACTATAGGAGTTTTAATGGTGTTGATGTCATGTGCTCGGATAGACTTCTTGAAGGGGCCCGAGCCCAAGGGGCTCTGACGGTATTTCACTGTTTGCTACATCTCCGATGGGATTGCATCGGGTTGCTATAGGAGTAACTAGAAGCCTCAAGGTCGAGCGTTCTCATAAGGGGAGCTTTCGGGTGTAGCGTAAGGTTGCAGTTACAGAAAACCCTCAAGGCCCTCATGCCCTACAGGTTTGAATGAGAATGATTAGAGGAATGCTATCCGCTTTTCGTCCATATGTACATATTGTATATAATCATGCATGTATAATTACCCCGAAACTCCGAACTAACACCCTACAATCCTACAAAGGCTTATGCACAGCTCTGTTGCGCAACCCCTAGTCTTCACTTCTCTGGCCCCTACGTTACGGTGTCTACTTCCCGACCCACTCTCCAAAGAGCCATTGAGGCATCTCTTCTTCGGCGTGCAGGTGGCCGGCACAAACGAGCTGAGGCCTCATACTCATAGGCGGCTATACCTCCATCCAATCCGCCCCACCCCAGTAGCTCTCTGTGTTTGCTATCTGAGGGCTAGCGAGGCTTGGTATGGCGCTGAAGCTACCAAATGTGCATGGTCGAATAGCATGTTGCCTCAGGGCTATTAAGTGACAGGGGAGGCTGGAGGGGGCTAAACGGCTAAACCCTTTAGACATACGCCCGGCTGAAAGATCGTCGCGTTGTGCAGGCCTCCGGTGCTTTGGTCGTTATACCTCCGCTCCTGGTGCCTTGTCAGCCCTTTTGTTCACGAGTGTGGGTGCTTAGGGGTAGGCCTTTGAAGCAAAAAACAAGCTTACATGACAATCCAAATATGTCCGTTAGTTTGAGGACATCGCCTGCTATGTTGCCACAGAGGCTGTAGGGATGGATGACGCGCATCGTTCTGCATTTGGGGCCCGGGAAATTGTTAGTAGCCCTAATCTAAATACCCAAGCCCTAACAGTGGGGCTTACAGGCAGGAGGACCGTGGGCTCAGATAGGTGCATGGACCCTTGAAACTTCAGGATTCGAGGGTTTGGGATTGTCGTCGCTGGCCATTTAGGCCACTTCAGGTCACCCACATGTTAACCCCAAGCCTGAAGCCTTTAAGCCACTGCCAATCCTTTCCCTCTCCCAGGTTTTTGGTCGACTTCCTCGTCGTTGCCATTGATGCAACCGTTATCGCCCTGGATGGGCTGCCAGGACGAAAATCCTTTTGTTCAATAGTTCGGTTTGGGGTGTTGGGACCGTTGCCGGGACATGTGTGATTTAACTCGTGTTTTGTGTGCAGATGCCCGCATGCAGGTTTGAAGTTGCCGGAGACAGAGTCATAACCTTTTGCTTTCAGCTGGCAGCATCTGGCAGGGCTTGGAGCAAGTTGAGACGCATCCCAAGCAGGCCATTTTTGGGATTACAGCCAAGGCACAATAAGAAGAGGGTTAAACAGGCGGTCCTTGGGCCTCAAATCGCCAACAAAAAGTACAGGCGAGTGAGAAGATTCAGGCCCCTCAAATCCTACCTGGACCCCAAATAACCTACTCTCTTTAGGGTTCCCTAATATGATTTCTTTGTATAAGCCCTCAAAAAAGGTAGGTTCTTTGGGGTTAAGGTAAACCCTAAACCAAATCCGTTCCTACGATTCAGCCAAACTTCCGACGACATCCTAAAGCCCAAAGAACCTACATGCAAAACATATGGGAGTTTCCGTAAACAGGGGACCCTAATATAGTACCCTAACTGGTAGGATCCTGATTATAAGGACCCCTAAATAAGGTACTCCCATATCCCGCAGCGAGAACTCGGGCCGAGGGAGGGCTTGAGAGGTTCGGGAGCCTGCTGTTTCGGAGTCCCTTTGTCTTAGTAGCTGAGTGGATACACTTTACACTTTTTCGGATAATATTACCCACTATAAAACTGAAAGTGTAGACTTTTTGGGGCTTATGAACTCAGCAACTAAGTTGTCCCACCTGGCCTCCTGAGCCCTCCACCAGGGTTGAGGCTGCAGGGTCAGGGCTCTCTTGTTTTAGGGGTCAGGGTTTTTGTGTAAATGAAGTCCATGACCCCAAACCCTATACAAAACAGCAAAAAGCCCTTATAAAGTTATGAAGCCTTAAGCCTTATAAGCCCTAAGCCTCATAAGCCCCAAGCTCTAAACCCTAAACTCCCTAAACCTTCAGTAAGCCTTATGGAAGTTTCCGAAAATTAGGGGTACCTTACTCTGGGGTCCTTATTAATAAGGGCTACTATTTAGGAAACTCCCTTCTAAGCCTGAAAACCCTGAAGCCCAAAGCAAGCTGTAGTATAATGGGCCCCAAAGCCCTATTCATTATTCAGGCCCCCACATTAAGCCTTCTAAGCCTGAAAACCAAGAAGCCCCCCGAGCAAGCTGAGGCTCGAGGCTGGCAGCGTGTCCAGCCCGATGTTCCGCTCTGCCCCCGAACTGACATCAGGGTGTTTTGGGGTTGAAGGGTATAGGGCTCCTTTAAAGGATCCTTAACGGGGCCTATAATAAAGTTCTATAATATAGGGGCCTTAATAAAAGTTTTTAGGGTTAGGGGTTTAGGGTCAGGGTTTAGGGTTGAGGGTTCATATAGCGGCCTTAAGAAGTACCTACACTATTTTGGGGGTTCCTCATTATATCAGGGTCCTCAGAGGTTTCAGGGTTAATGCAGGGGACTTAATAATGAGAATGTGGTTAATCATTACCTATACTATTTGAGGGCTCCTTCCTTATTATAATTATGGCCTAATATACCCGAAAACCCTATTCTGATTATTAAGGCCCCTATATTAGAGGGTTGGGGTACAGGCAGGATCCTGTACATGAGTGGAGCCCTTTGCTGATAAAATGCACGGTCCAGGGCATTTAGGGTGGTCAGTGTGAGGGTTTGAGGCCGAGTCTTCACGGTTTAGGGCATCGGGTTTGGGGGGGGGGGGTTGGGGTTTTCTTGTTTGTGGTTGTTGCTTTAAGTAAAAATCCGTGAATATCAGGGTCGGACAGTCTCAGTCTCGCCACATGTCCACATGTTGCTGTCCCAGATGTCGCACTGGAGACTTCTCACGGGAAGGCCATGCTAAGACCCAAGCCCTTAAACCGTAAACCCGATAATACAGGGGCCTATTTGAGGGGTTCCGTATTATAACCCAAAGCCCTATTCGAGCGCCAAAGCCTCAACCCCCACCGCCACCCAAATCCAGGCCCGTCTCATCCGGGCGCTCCGGATGGTCCGCCTCGTGCGCCTCATCCGCGTTGCGCGGCTGGAGCGGACGTTGACTCTGCTTGCAGCTTGTCGGCGAGGGTTCCCAAGATCACGGGATGCTATTCGATGTTCAGACGGGGACAGTTGACTACGTAGGTACCCTCTGCTTCTGTTTCTTTTTGCGCCGCCTCGGCTCAAGGATTCAGATTTTCGAGATTCGAGACGTGCAGTTCCCTGCCAAACCCTCAACCCCTAGACCCTAAAGCCCTAAACCCTAGACGCCCTAGACCCTCGAATGGGCATTTTGTTCAAACAGGTGTGGTGTGTCAGTAATGTGTCCCTGCAGAGTAGGCCTGGAAGCTCGAAGACATTTATTCGCTTCACCCCTGACGAAGTTACGCAGAAGTCTGAGCATTCCAACTTGTCTGCATAGTTGAGGTTCGTGAGTGCAAGAGGTTTAGGGATTAGGGTTGGGGGGTTCGAGGTTTCAGGATTTGTAGTGTTCGGTTTAGGGATTCTGGGTATTAAGGAGTCACGATTCTGGGTATTAAGGAGTCACGGCCGCTCTAGATGAGGCGAATCGGTTCTTGTCCACCTACTCTTTCATGGTGATGCCCCTCGGCCATCTGAATTACCGCCTATGGGCGGCGCAGAGAGAAAGCTTCATACTCAGTGATACTGTTCCTGAGGGTTCCGGATTGTTTTCTTGATCATCATAATTCACCGCCACCCATTAAACCATGTAGTCTAATGATGAAGGCAGTTATAGTAATGTAGGAACCTGATTAAGAAACCCTGGGCCTATAACCCCCAAATAGTAGGATTCATATAAGGAACCCTAATAAAGGCCCAAGGTTTCTTAATCAGGTTCCTACATCAGGCTCGGGGATTCGGCATTGGATCTGTGGAGCGGTGCCGCAGGATGACTGGTCTGAACACGAGAACCGAGCTCCATGAATGCTCGAACCTCCTTGAGCCTGAATGGGGCCCACAATAGACGACTGTCCTTTAGGGTTTAGGGATTTAGGGGTTCAGGGATTTAGGGTTTAGGGTTTAGGGGTCCTTCACCGCACCAAAAGCGAGTATGGTTCTTAGTAGCATCATGACTGCCTGGGACTTTGTAGCAGAGGATCCTCGATCTCCAGCACAAACGTTGGGCTTTTATTCCGAGGCGTTCCTCGATACGTTTGAGTCTGGAGAATGTAGCGCCGTGCGATTAAAGGGTTACAGTAAACACCCCAAAGCCCCGAGCTTGCTTCCAAGGAAGCTTATGGGCTATCTCCTTCTTCTCCTGGCCGTGAACCATGTAACAGCGCTGCTTACCTGCAGAGATGCTTTGGGATGCTTTGGCAAAGGAGGTTTGCGGTGCTCAAGACTTTGAGATGTTGGGTCGTAGGTTCAGGCTGTTGGGTTTCCGCGTTGGGGGTTTCGATTGTAGGCTCGATGAGAAAGGCAGGAACAGGGTTGGAGCAGACGAGTTAAGTAGTTTCTATCTCGTGCAAGAGAAGGCGAAGGACATTCTTGCGACAGGAACCCCAAATCGGGCAAGCATAACTTTCCCCACCTTCTGTGCACCGGGCCCTTTCGTCATGTGAGCTTCGTATTCAAGCCGGGATTGAGGTGTAGGCACAGTGATGCTGGAATGAGCCCCAGTGCGTTGACATAGTTGTGAGCTTGCAGCGATGAGGCTTTGGTACGGGTTCTCTACAGGCCTACGAGATGTTCAACAGCGGCAAGTCTATAGTTGCAAGGGTCTAAACCGCCTCACCCATGCAAGGTGCTGCTGGTATGGTATTGGCGTTTGGAGCGGGGATCGCAACTGGATGCAGCGGCTGGAGATCGAGCTGCTAAGTCGCTGATATTTAGGGCTGATCGGTCGGTACGTTGGAAAATAGCAAGGCCAAAACCTGGACCGCTGTCAATCCGAAGGTCTGTAGACCCCAAACCACCAACTATAACGTCGCATCCGCCCATTCCTGCATCGATTCTTTGCGAAAGCCTTGCAATCATCCGCAAGAATGCTTCCTATAACCTCCGCCATTCCCCGTCAGTTTGGTAAACGGGGCCAGGTGTGAGAGCCAAGAAGCCCTCCATCCCATATTGTCGCAGAACTCTGAAAAGCAAAGCTCGTCGACATGACAAGATCTCGTTTGAGTCCCTCAGGCTTTATAGAGAACCCCAGAAAGTTGGATCATGGATTAAGGATAAATAGTGCCAGGATTCCCTATAGTCTACCTCAAGGGCACGAGGACAGTGAGGTTCCAACTTTCTGGCTTTTACTCTAGGTTATACGATAATTAGTCGAATTAAAATACGGAGTTCTCAGGAGTAGTGTTACTAGGTGTTACTAATTCGAGATTCAGCGCCATAGCACTCACTGAGCCCTAAACCCTCGAGCCCCAAAACTCAGAGACACGAGTCGCGCAATAACACCGTCACCCATCTGGCGCCATCCAGGTCCAGGGCTTGCGGGGTTTAGGCTTTAAGGCTTAGGGTTTCGGGTTAGCGGTTTAGGGTGTAGGAGCTCGGTGGTTTAGGGCTTCCTGGTTTTCGTGGGACTTCTTTCGGGGGAAGCCCTTGAAGCTAAAGAACAGTCCCAGGGAGGCCAGTTTCTTGGACTCGTACGCCTCCTGGCTACAAGCGGGCTTTGGGTGGAGGGAAGGGGGCGAAGGGTTTGTTGTAAGTTAGTAGTAGGTGAGGGCAGATGGTTCCGGGAATGGTGTTCAGAATACAGGGAAGAGGGTTTAGGGGCTTAGGGCTACGAGCTGCACGGTTGTTTCACAATTAAGGTAATCACACTTCTGCACCTCTAAGTACCCGAAGTGTCGGGGCGTCGGGGGTCCTGACCCTTAGCCAGAAAGCCTCAAAAGTGCAGTGCCAAAGGGCTTGAATGTCAGGCTTACCCTCTCCAATATACCCCAAACCGAAACCCTCAGCCATCGAGTTTCTCCCAAAAGCAGACAACTCAAGCTCTCTTCGAACCGTGGGCAGGACGCCTGTGATAGTAGGGTTTCAGCTCGATCATCCTGCTTTGGGCGGGATTTTCGAGAGATTTGAAGGGTTGCTCAAGGGTGCTGAGAGTTCTTGACTCAGTTAGGTCGTATGAGTTGGACGCTCAACCCAAGACCCTCAAGACACGAAGTCTTACGCCGTAAACGATAAGTCTCAACCCTTTTGCCGACTTTGTACGCTTCGTGAAAGGTTTCGCATGATACTGCTGATGGACAAAATCCTGCATTACCCATTATAAGGAATATACCATAATTCCCATAGTTTAGAGTCCTTAAGGTCATGCAGGATTTTGTCCATCAACAGTATGGCGGCTAGCACGGGTGTATGTCGCAGACAACAAATGCACCTCTCAATCAGGGCCTTAGTTTGGACGACTACATTCAACGGAAGACCGCAGCATGTGGGCACTGGGATTGTTGATAGGATTCTGCAGCTTGCGCTATATAGAAGCCTCAATTCTTTAATTACCAGTTTCGTATTAAGGCCCATCTGTTGCGTAGTGGTAGTTTGAGCTGCGTTTGAGATTTTGGGTGGTGCCCTGGCATTCTCCAAATCCGAATCCGCAAGCGGCGCATGGCCCAAAACATCCCAGAATCCAGAGAGTATGGTGCCCGCCATAGTTCGGGTTACACACCCCCAAAATCAGTCAGTGTGCAACCTTCAGGACAAGGGTTCTTGGACCCAGACTTAAGTTTGTGTTTCGTTTTTGATGTCCCCAGGTGAGCGCTATGCACTGGGCCCTGACGCAGTTCACGCCTTCCACCAACAACATTGCACCAGACGCGGGCATCGCACAATGCGGGTTTGATTTGTTTTTATGTGGGGTGGCTTTTGCTAGTTCCACTTCTAGTTGCAGGGTTGTGGGGTTGCTGAGGTTTGGGATTTCGCTAGAGGTTGAGGTTTCCGCCGAGGTATTGCTTGTTGCTTTCAGAAGATCGGGCCTGTACCCCGAACTCTTCAAGTTCTTCTGCCTGTACCCGAAATATCCAACCTCAACCGTTCATAAGCCCTCAGGTTTACAGTGTATGCGGCTTGGAGGATGTCAGACTCGTGCTCACGTCCCAAATGGAGGCCGCATAGGATCCTAAACCCTAAATCATGTTCAACATCGAACCCTGCACTCCGGCCTGGGAAGGATGCCTTTGAGAACGAAGCCCAACAACCGAAGCCGACACCTAACATGTCACGCAAGCCCACACTACACCTACGGGCCCCCTAAGGTGCTCAGTGCTAAACCTCTGAAGACATCAAGACCCCAGAGTTGCCCATAAGCCAACTTAGACCAACGACGGCTGTAGTACCTGTACGCCTCTGAGCTCAAACCCTGAACATCTAAAACGGCTTACTTGTGGTTCCATTTCCCTACTGTTTTTTTGACTAGACCGTCCTACCCTACTATTTCGCAGGTATCGGGCCTGGCTTTTCGCTCTGAGCATCAACCCCGTCAACACCCGACCCTATACACCAAAGCCCCAACGACCAAACAAGTCCAAAGCCTTTTCTTGTAGATTAACCAAGCATGAACATATAGTGAAAGATAAGGCCCAGAGGGTCCATATCCAATACTATTATGGAATTAGGTCCCCAAAACCATAATAAGCATGGTCTTTTGGGACCTAATTCGACAGAAGTAGTGTATATGCACCCTAAACCCTAAACCTCTGGGAGGATTTACAGAAATGCCCAATAAGCTTCCTTCCCCCCCCCCTCCCCCCCCAAAAAAAAAGCAGCTCAGGACAATCCCTGGGAGCGCTTCTTCGCGATTTGGGTGATTCTCCTGGCGATGGGACCCTTGGCTCTGCTTTTGAAGCCGATAAAAGGTTTAGGGTTTACAATCCAGGGGCTTTAATAGTTAGAATAGGGTTTTGGGGCCCAGTATACTATAAAAGGTTTAGGGTTTATAGGCTTATTGGCGATAAACATCTGTAAGTTCTATATAGCCCATAAAACGTTCAGGATTTGTAGGTTATTTGGCGATAAACATTTGTACATGATAAAGCCTATAGACCTTTCCACTTGCGCGAGCTTTATTTTTGTTGTGGGCTTTGGGGTTAACAGTTCGGGGGTCGGAGGCTGCCGAAGTTCTCTTCAGGTGTTTTCTCCTCCTTCATCGCCTCAATCAGCTCGACGGTGAATTCCATGCGACTGGCACGGGCAGAGGAGATCAAGCAAAAGGCGTGGGTTGATGCACCAGTATCAGATCACGTAACTTTTAGGCCGTTCGGGGTATGCACGGCTCCAACGTAATTGAGGATTAAAGGGTCTTGGAAACAGGGAACTCAACGCCAGGGCTTATAGTGCTTGCGTAGTTGTTTGGCTTCCGGGGTCAAGCAACATTCCAGGCTGGTTTTGTTTCTGAGTCTTTGGGGCTTTAGCCGGGCATTCGACATTGGGATGCGGGTGGGATTTAGGGTGCTGTAGGGATTAGAAACCCCGCTACGGTAGTACCCCTAAACTCCCCAAGTCCTGCTACCCAAACTGGAGAGAGAGAGAGAGACAGAGAGAGCGAGAGCGAGAGCTTGCAGAGATGGCACAGGTTTTTATCCTCCCATGCCTCAACCCTTGAGGCAATCCCCAAGGCCTGCGGCCTTCCCTAAGGGGCCTAATCGCATCTCGGCCCAGAGAGCTCTCCCCGAAGATGTAGGTCATATGCGGCCTTTTGTCGGAGTGGCTACAGCTAGCTACCGGGCTCCACCCGCAGCACCCCAAGAACAAGCGCACAGGCCTACAGTTGCCAGAGTTGTAATATCGGGGCCTAAATAATTACCAAAATTATTCCTAGGGTTTCCGGGTTCCTTATTCTATTTATAGTATAATGGGCCCCAAAACCCTATTCTCATTATACAGGCCCCCATAGTCGGTTTTTGGCTGGCAGGCCGGCTTGGGTTTAGTATGGGCTGCATAGCCTCTATAGAGGGCCTTGGAAGGGCTCAACACACTATTATCCCTATGGTTCCTTATCATAATTGTAGTATAGTGGGCCTTAAAACCGTATTCTAATTATTAAGGCCCCCATATTAGGCTCTGGGGCCTTGGAAGGGCTCAACACACAAGACATCACCAGACCCTGAAGAACCCTCAAGCACCAAACCCTTCAATTCTCCAATTACAGCGGCATCACAGCTTGGTGTTCTTCTGGTTGGCTCCTAGGACTTTAACTTTTTGTGTTTCTATATGAACTATAGTAAATAGGCCAAAAGTTTAACTTCTAGGAGATTTTCAGAAGTCAGCTGAGACAAGAATGCACCGAAGACCCTCGTCAGACCCTATTAAACCCTAAAGCGCATAGAACCTCACCGTTCTGAAGCCCTTCTAGAGCCGGTTTTTGGACCCCCCGGTATATCCCTTAAAGACCACGTACAGTGAGCCATACCCTAGAGCCCTAAACCCTCAAGCCCTAAACCCTAAATCTCAAACCCTAAACCCTTAAACCCAAAACCCTCTCTGTGAGGCCGATCTCAGGCAGTTCTTCATGGACCGACGCCCAGCAGTGGACTTTGTAGAGGATTCTATAGGTCTATAGGTTTGATTCTGCTGTTCTAGGATTTTTTGGCGTTGAAGCTTGCACTGATTTAGGATGTGCCTCGGGTGTAATTTGATTTGGTGCTCTGAAGGGTTTACGCTTATGTCGGGTTTGGGCTTTTCTTGACGGTTTGGGGGCCGCCTTTGCATCCTCGGCCTTTAGGATTGGTGCTGAGGACTTAGGATCGGGAGTTGGGGTTGGGCATGTAGCGCTCGCCATGACCCCCGAAGCCGAAGACACTTAGGCCCCATGTGGGGCCCGGGCCTTCCTAGGGACTTCGGGTTCGGGTCTAGGAGGTAGGAGATGATAAGCCTGACAGTAACGATGTGCATATTTGTAATATACTACCGATATACTTAATCAGCTCTGCATGAACGTCAATGATATGCTCATGTGCGCCCTAAGTACTTGCAAGCAGTGTTTGGCTATGCATTTCAAGGTTGTTGTTCACGGTTCGGGATTTTGTGTTTAGGGTTTAGGGCCCAGGTTTTGGCATCCAGGATGAAGCAGATCGAGAGCGTAGCACGTTGGGTGTGGGCATGTGGGTGATGTAGAGATATTTCGAGGCTTCCTTTTCTGAGACCTGGCGCAAGCACCGTCTTGGACTCCAAGGAAACCTCTCCGTCGATCTCTTTGGTGCCACGTCGACATTCAGGGTTTCCAAATATGGTGGTAGAGGCTAAAGCGAATCGTTTGGCGAAGGATGTGTACTCTGTCTGACCTATGACCAAGACTCTGTCACTTAAGCCCAGGCTCTGCATAACCCCCTTGGACTACCCCAGCACCCTTAAGCTTTAGGTTTAAACCCTGTGCGTTAGGGAGGCAGGTGTAGAAAAGGTTTTTGGAAGTCATGAGCTTCATATTGTCGCTTGAGCTTCACATTGTCGCTTGCTTATTAGACTATGTGATTCAGAAATTTGCTCACGCCTGACTTACGACATCACACTCGCGACTGCAATTTACGAGTCAGAACCCAAAACCCTAACCCTGAACCCCACGATGAGT
Source organism: Symbiodinium sp. clade A Y106 (assembly GCA_003297005.1). Taxonomy (NCBI): domain Eukaryota; class Dinophyceae; order Suessiales; family Symbiodiniaceae; genus Symbiodinium; species Symbiodinium sp. clade A. The sequence goes on along the minus strand of BGNK01002125.1, from coordinate 64,258 downwards.
CTGCTAGCATGTGCAAGCGAGCGTGCGCATTAAGCATCGGCAAAGGATTGCTGACACTCTCGAGGTCGGGTTGGCAGGTCAGGTTCCTCTGCATGAATCCAAGGTGTAGTGTTTAGGGTTTCTCTGTCCTTGCAAATCTGATCCGCAAAACAGTGGTTAGTAGTAGTAGTAGTAGTAGAAGTAGTAGTAGTACTAGTACTAGTACTAGTACTAGTACTAGTACCAGTACCAGTACCAAGTACTACTAGTCGTGGTGGTGGTGGTTGTTGCCTTTATTGTTCCGAGTAAGATGGACAACCCCAAGTCCTCAATTCCAAACCTTTAGACAGATAACCGATATGGCCGATATGGTTTTCCCCGCTGTGAAGTCCAAGCTGAGGCAAAGTGCAGGCGGTGTTGGCCAAGGAAGGACTCTTTGAGGTTCGCCACTGGGCTCGGAGGGATGTTCAGGTCCTGTCCGATACCCTAAACCCCAAACCCTGAGCCCTAAGCCGTTTAGTTTGGACCTTAAGCAGCTTAGAGGGGCTCAGAGTCGGCAGAAGGCCGAGATTATGTTAGTAAGGGCGTGGCGCGGTGTCACTGGGATAGTACCAATACAACCCTGACTGTCCCAGACCGACCTCTTCTTAGTAGTAGAGTAGGTATCCTTTAAACCTTTTTGGGGTACTATAATCCCTATATGATCCCAAAGGTTAAACTTTAGTTCCCCCCCAGGTACTGGACAAGTAAGTCTTACCGTCAGCACAAGCCAATGCCCCTCCAAAGCCACGAAGCCAAACACTTAACAGTAAATGCTGAACTACACACCGACATTCCAGTCGTCGGTTTCGACACCCTATGTAGACTCGCCCAGTGCGGCTCGTACCGTGGAGCTTGGTAATCATCTCGCTTCGGTGGTTTTGTCTTGTGTTCAACTCGATGAGCTTCGAACCACGTAAGCTACAATTAATTTCCTTAATACTGAACCTGAAGTACCGGAGAGAAAGAGCCAGTGCACTTTAGAAAAAAAAGAACCTGAAGTACCCAGAGGCCTCCTCTCGAAAGCCGTGTTTCTCAGACCCGTCCCAGTGAGAATTGTACTGCCCAAGGCTAGGGGAAGCCCGGGGAGCCCTAGATTACGGAGGTTATTAGGGCCTTATTAGAGTTTAGGGTTTAGGGGTTTAGGGCCTTATTAGGGTTTAGGGTTTAGGGGTTGAGGGGTTTATTAGGGTTTAGGGCCTCTTATCAGGGTTTTTGGGGTTTTGAGCCCCTTGTATCATCTATCTGAGGCCTTATAGGATAACATTATGCTCAACACAGGAGTGCTCCTTAACTCCTTACATCATGTATCTGAAGTCTTAAAGGATGACATTATGCTCAACCCGGGAATGTTCCCTAAATGCTGCGAGAGTCTTGCAGCATGGGTGCCACATGGATCTAAGGGCTTAATGAAGCTTGATTTCGGAAGCCCTGCAGCTGCACTGGCCCAGGAAAGCTCGAGAATCAGGTTCAGCTGGTGCAGACCATACCAGAGAGCATCTTGCACGATTTAGGGCTTGTATGTAGGGTGTAAGGTCTTTGGATTTAGGGTGGAGGGCTGTTTTCGTATAAGCTTTGGGTCGTAAGACTTGGGGTTTAGGGCTTTTGGGTGCGCAGGATTTCAGGCCTGCGGTTGCGGCAGATCTGCTGACAGCTCTAGTGTTCTTTTGCAAGATTCACTGCTTTCAGGTGTGACGGGTGGTTTCCACGGAGTCATTTAGGTGTAAGCCGGAATTTCCAACGTACAGCAAACTAGTGCTCCATTTCACAAATTGGTAATTCCGAAAACTCGATGAGACTCTACCAAGACCACGCAAAAGCAGGTAAAATCAGGGCCCAAAACCTATAAAAGGCAATTATTCTACATACTTTTGGGGTCCAGGTATGCCCCGTCTGCACGGATCGCTTCATCATCTCCAAGCCACTTCACCGGGCTTAACATAGAGGTGTGAAGAGTTGGGGGTTGCCGCTCTTTACAAGGCTTTCTTTACGCTGAGATCTTGCCGGGGCCTGAATAACTTGGAAAGGCTTCGGGGGTATAGTATATTTTACTGAGTATACTGTTCCTGCAGTTCGAAGGAACAGAACAACGAGGATTTGCAAGGAATAGGATCGATAAGTATTCGCCCCCTCCCAGGATTCAAGGTGCAACTTCACCGGGAGATGTACATGAACTCCCTGACCAAGCTGGGCATTTGGCCGAAGCCGCTCGCCGGGAAGTTCTTGGGTTTTTAGGACTTTGAGGGTGCATTCCCAGACCGCCGGGAGGATCCAAAAAGTAGATCCCTTATTGGGGGTTCCCATAAAGTACCCTTAGTAGTATAGGGCCCCAAACTAGGGGATCTACTTTCTAGATCCTCCCTTAAGGGGTCTGGGTTCAGTGTTCCTGTGAAGCCTCAACCTGGTCGGAAAGTTTCCCAACCCCAGACAGCCTTCGGGATGTTGCGTTGGCCTCATGACGGCTAGGATTCGAAGGACCTCAGTGTCGTGCGTGTTGTAGTATGTTATAGTAGTATACTATTAGATATTTCGGTATATAGTCCTACTTTTATTGTCTACTGCAGTTTATTCTCTGGGGCAGCGGTAAGGGAAACCTCGCGATCCAGCTTCGATATCTTTTCGAGGGTGTAAGGCTTAGGAAGCACTCTGCGACGAAGTGAAGTCCTCTGTCCTGTAGTCCTCTGTCCTGGAGCAAGCTCAAGGCTTCAGACTACACGTGCTCCAGGCCGTCCTAATATTCAGACGTGAGCTTTCAGACCCAAATATTCAATATGGCGCACGGGCCAAGGTCTTGCGGGCCACGGCTACTAAGAAGCCACAACTCGAGTCCAAACCAGCCTTGATTCCCAGCTTATTTTTTCGTACTCGACCAGCAATTATTAAGCACTAGCCGATATCTGAAGACAGGAGACTGAGGAAGTGCTTAAAACTGGACTTCTCACATGAATTAAGGCCAGGCGCCTTTATGAAGGTTTGCTAAGTCCGAAAGCCCCTAAACCCTAAGCTAAGTCCCCGGCCCCTAAACCCTGAACCCCTAAACCCCTAAACCCTAAACCCTAAACCCCTAAACCCTAAACCCCTAAACCCTAAACCCCTAAACCCCTAAACCCCTAAACCCTAAACCCCAAACCCCTAAACCCTAAACCCTTGCAGCAGGTGGGGGCACCAGGAGGATGCCCAGTTTCTCCTCACCGTGTGCCACCACGGGATGAAGGAGTCTTTGGCACACCGAATAGGGTTTAGGGTTTAGGGTTTAGGGGTTTAGGGTTTAGGGTTTAGGGACCGAAACTCAAAGGGTTTAAGGGTTCAGGGTTTAGGGGTTCAGGGCAAAGGGATTAAGGGTGGAAGGGCTCAGGATTTAGCATTTGAGAGTGTAGGCTGTGTGGGGCTCTGGTTCAGGGTTTAGGGGTTTATTACAAGGTTTAGGGTTTGGGTTTAGGGGTTTAGGATATAGGGGTTTAGGGGTTTAGGCCAGGGCTACTGTGTAATGACACCTCTTGCGAGAAATAGGGAAGCGCCTGGCAAGCAAACTCGGGAACCTAACCTCGAATCCCTGAAGCCCTCAACCCTACAGTGAACCCCAGAAAGTTGGAACATAGTTTTAGGAGGATTCATGCTGGGATTCCCTATACTTTACTGTAAGGGCATGAGGCCAATGATGTTCCAACTTTCTGGCTTCTGCTNTACAGTGAACCCCAGAAAGTTGGAACATAGTTTTAGGAGGATTCATGCTGGGATTCCCTATACTTTACTGTAAGGGCATGAGGCCAATGATGTTCCAACTTTCTGGCTTCTGCTATACACAAGCCCGAGTACATCCCAGAAATCATCCCAGATATTGGATCTCGAAGGACGTATTTGGTGAAAGCCTCTCACAAAGCGATGGGTGCGAAGACTGTTGTAATACGAGCATGACAGAACAGACACGCACGCACGAACATCAACATCACGAGCGGTTTCTGTGTATTCGAATCTTGCCGGTGGACAATCTGTAAACTTTCAGCGGTTCAAAACAAGAAAAACCTTGCTGCAAGACAAGCGACTGAGCTTCAGTTGCGAGGCGAGTGTGGAAGGGTTATATGTTTACAGCTTTGCAACGGTAGCATGTATCACTGCAAATCTTCTGAGTTGAGTTCACCGAAATAACTCGCAGTTGCGAGCATCATGGCACTTCGCGCCGACCAAACTCACAGCGCTCCGAGGGTTCATGCAGACCCCCGAAACCCAACTATAGGGGCCTTAATCATTACCTATGCTATTTCAGTAGTTCCTTGTTATGTTTATAGTATAATATGCCCCAAAACCCTATGCTAATTATTACATAAGGCCCTAAATAGACCTCCGAAACCCTAAACCCAATGCCTGCGGGCCCGGCAAGGAGCACGTCTCCATGCTCGGGCAAGATGTGTTCATGCCCGGTCGTGACTGTCGAGAGGCCGAAGCAGTCGAAGCTTTCGAGAAGTTTCAGGATAATGTACTATAAGCTGCAATTCAGATTTTTCATATGCTGTAACATGCTACTGTAAGAGACAGTAACGTACTTTAAACTTCAAGAATGTGTTACAATGTAATGTGACATACGATCATTCGAGAAAGTGCTATAATGTACTATCTTATAGCTCTTTGCTGAGAGGCTTTCGCTTGAGGTTCTGCAGAAGCTTGGGGGTGGTTTGGAACAGGACGAAGCATCGTACATTATAGTGCATGCTCCTATTGTAGCATGTAGTCGTATATATTGTAGTAGCCCACATCTCGGGCATTATGCCCGACCGACGGAAAATGTGTTCGAGGTTCACTTCCTGGTCCGTGCTAAATCCCCCTTCCCACATTGGGGCCGTAAAAAGCTGTCAGACTGCATCGTAAGTACTGTCTATGCACGTTTGGTCTACAGTCCAAATCTGGCCACGCCATTCTTGCATACAGACTCGGCGTTTCGGAGGTGTCTTGAAGGCTTGCCAAGCGAATTGCCTGTTGTTTTCGTGCTGTTTGCGGGACCACGTGGGCGAGCATTATCGGCATCATCTGGGGTGTTGGCAGGGGGAATGAAGGGTGCGGCGAGACAGGGTCGGGTGGCAAAACAACTCAAAACGCGCGCCCGAAACCCCTAAACCCCGAAACCCCTCAACTCTAGACTCTAAACCCCTAAACGGCCAAACCCTAAACCGTGTTGAAGTCAGAATGGCGGCAACTTAGGGCATGGTCCTAGCCGACCCACAGAAGTTCTGATGTCGTCCTTCAGCCACACAACAGCCTGCTCAAATCACCAGGCCTGAGGCTGTTGGGACATCTTCCAAGAACCTCAAGCCCCAATGTGGGAGTTTCCGAAAATAGGGGATCCAAATATTGTACCTTAAATAGTAGGGTCCTTATTATAAGGACACCCAAATAAGGTAGCCCTCACTTTCGGAAACTCCCATATCAATAACCCCCAAGCCCGAAACCCAAGGCACTACACAAATCCATCCTCAAGCCCCGAATCCTAAGGCTCTAAAACCGCAAGCCTGAACCCTAGGGCTCTACCTTATAGGATCCTAAATCCAAAAATTTGTTAAACCAAGAAAAGGAACTACAATGGAGACTATAGGTAAGTCCCATCACCCTAAACCCTAACCCTAAACCCCTAAACCCCTAAACCCTAAACCCCTAAACCCTAAACCCTAAGTTACTAACCCTAAACCCCAACGCTTCAGCAGGTTTACATCATCGATAGCGGCTCTTTGGAGTACTCGGCCAGCGGACAGATGCCCTTTGAGTGCACAGCTTCGGCAACCGACTCTGTACCCCAGCAGGCAACGCAGGGGTTGTGGGTGGTTTGGGTTTAGGGTTTAGGGGTTAGGGGTCAGGGTTTAGGGTTTAGGGCTTAGGGTTTAGGGTTTAGGTCAGGGGCTGTGGGTGTCGGGTCTAGAGGACCCGCATTCAAATAGGGGTATATGGCCCCAAATAGTGGGTACTTAGGGTCTCTCTATTAGACCGTAAGTACCTACTCTTTTGGGGCCATATACCCCTATTTGCAGGAGATGGAACACAGGGGTTGCGGGGGAACTTAGTAGTAGAGCAGGTAACCTTTAACCTTTTTGGGGGTATTATAATCCCCATATGATCCCAAAGGTTAACCTTTAGTTCCCCTAAGATACTGGACAAGTAAGTGTAGGGTCTAGAGTTTAGGCTTTATATGAAGGATTTAGGGTAAAGTGTGAAGTCATGGCTTCATGGTCCCATGTTTAGTTCGGGTTGTAGGGCTACTTGGGACAGGCCCCGTAGTATGCCGTAGTATCTTAGAAGGAGCTTTTGATGGGCCTTTTGGGCGGGCTTCATGAGGATTGTTTTCCATCTCTTCTCTAAGCCCTACCAACGAACCCTTGATCTTCTCTTCCTCTTCCAGCACGATAGCCCCAAGACTCAGGGTGTTCTTGTACATCGTGGTCCATCTTCCGGAGCCCCATTGCACAACTAAGCGAAAAAAACATGCAACAAGTATCTGCAAAAAGACGCCATTATACTTTAACCTTAAACCCTGAACCCACAAACCCAGACCTGAACCCCATAAGCCATAATCTATAGGTTCTTGTCTTGTAAGTCGACCCAGGTGTTGTGCTTGCCGGCCCTGTGGGCTGAGTGGACGCATCGCGGACGTCTCACGGCGAACTGTGGCCTCTGTGGCTCGGCCAGCATCGTTTTCTCGGGTTCCCACGCATCTGGGAGTTTCTGAAAATTAGGGGTCCCGTATTTTGGGGTTTTTATAATATAAGGATCCTACTATTTAGGGTACTGTATTAGGGTCCCCTATTTTCGGAAACTCCCATCTAGAAAATGCGGAACCCCCGCACAACCCCAAACAGTAGGATCCTTTGTATCGGGATCCCTAGACAAGGCAATTGTCCCGGAGTTTTCAGACCTGCCAATCTACCTTGCATGGCTGGAGGTCGGCACTCGGTTAGATGCTATGTGATGTCTAGTACTCGGGTAGCCTGAGCCGTGGTATAGTGTTCCGGGTACCTGCTTGGTTTTGATGCGTCAGAGGGTGTGAGCATGCTGAAGATGACCAAACTTCAAAGCCGAAAAGCCCCCACTGCAGGTTACTACAACGGCATCGACTGCGAACAGCAATTTGGCCCAACATCTTCTCTCCTCGTTCTACATCTGACTTTCAAGACCACTCTGACTCTGCAAGCAGGTTTGTTTCAGGCCCCGCTCTCTCGAAGCTACGCGGTCAAGAGTGTTTTGAAGGCCTGGGCAAGGCTTTCTAGCATTGCGTTCAGACGAATCACGCCGTTCTCTCCACTCAATTCCTTCGTTGCTTAGGAGGTATCTCGTGCTTGGTTGCACCGAAAGGTTCGGGTTCAAGGGAAAGCACGTCGACTGAAGAGCTGACACCACCAATATCAGAAGTTTTGTTAGCACTAAGAGTTCCTTCTATACAGTAGAAGCCAGAAAGTTGGAACATGGCTTTAGGAGGATTAGTGCTAGGATCCCTTATACTTTACCTTAAGGGCATTAGGATAATGATGTTCCAACTTTCTGGCTTCTACTGTAGGTGAGCTTGGTTCGTTTGGGATGTTACTATACGTGAACTTGGGCCCTTTGGGATGTACCTTCAGCGGAGTTGGCTGTCACGGCGGCCGAAACCCATCGAATCGTCCACGCAGCACCAGAATCCAAGTACCTGGCAGAATCATACACAGGAAGAGGTCCGACCGAAGCTCTCAAATTCGAAATCCCAATGTCGAAACCTTATCAGAAAGGTTCTGCTCCCTTGCTATCAACTTCGGGGGCGTTCTGTGCCACTACCTCAAGTTCCTCGTTTGCCATGGACTTTCAGTTTGGATTTCAGGGCATCGGACAGATGGAGTGTACATGTTCGCCGCATCCGAGTCGTGGACAAACAAGAGGAAAAGAGCAGTCATCAAGTTTGTACTCGTAGTTCTTGGTGGAGTAGTGTTAGGACTAGCAAGGCTTGGGGATTTAGGGTTCAGACGTGACGGTTTGTGCGGCGTACTCGGTCGCCGATCTAACGGTACAGTTATCAGTTGCGCTTGAGGGACATTGAGGGGGCTTTGTGACGTGTCATGGTTGCAAATTTGGATGTAATATAGGGGCCTTAATGATTACCTATACCAATTTTGGGGTTCCTTATTATAACTCTAGTATAATGCCACAGAACCCTATTCTAATTATTAAGGCCCCTATATTCACGTGTTTGCCAGGGAGCTTCGGAAATAGCACCCACTAGACTGCGAGACTTCTAGACCCCAACCAAACTTGAGTCCCAAATTCGTGTGAGCGTGATTCTGGCATGCCTACCTCCGTAACCTCGAAGCTTGCAGCAAAGATGGAGCTGAGAAGACAGCGCAAGCATTGGGTTCTCTGTTTCACTGTTGTCCTTAGAACTACAAGTCAAACACACCATGGTCCAGTTCGGTATTGTGATTAGAAGCGGGCTTTCATGATGACTATGCTTGCGGGTTCCAGAAAGGATAGACCAAGTGCTTTGGGGTCTCGGAACCGTAGTCCAAGCTTTTGGGGCTTTGGGTGGGTAGGGCAAAATGGGCACATGTCTTGTTGCGTATTGAGAATCACCCCAGGACTCTTTAATCTCAAGTAGCCTGCTGAAGGACCGTGTTCTTTACAATATGTTTGGCAAGCTTTCTGCTGAATTGATGTCGTCATGTTCTTACTCTCAAGAAACGGCCCACAGAAACAGCTCTGAATGATCTGTTGATCTTCTAAGCAGAGGAGACGATAGCAGATGCACAGACCCTGCCCTGCAAGCCCGGAGATGGAATCGTGTAAAACAGCACACCTCGCGAGACGTGTACCATGGATGCGTAAATCTGTCCGAAAAACTGTTACTCTTTATGGGAGTTTCCGAAAATTAGGGGACCCTAATATAGTACCTTAAATAGTAAGATCTGTATATTATAAGGACCCCAAAATACGCTACCCTTAATTTTCGGAAACTCCCATGAAGGCCCTTGGGGTTTCTTCTTCAAGGACATTCGCAGAGCCGCAAAACTCCGTCTGCTCGAATCTTATAAGGGCCACTACCAGTGTCACTAATGTAGGAACCTGATTAAGAAACCCTGGACCTATAACCCCCAAAAAGTATGATTCATATAAAGAACCCTAATAAAGGCCCAAGGCCACAACCACACTACATACATTAGGGTTTAGGGTTTAGGGTTACCAACCAAGCATACATCATAGCGGACTCAAGCAGATCAGGATTCTTGGAATCCTCCTGGTTGGAGCTATCGAATCCCTGGATGAAGAGGTTCCGGCTCTAGGGGTGAAGGCTATGTAGCCAATGCTTAGGTACTTGGGGTTGGGGATAGTAGATTGTCGGTTCACATTTTGGGGATTGTGTGATGAGTCTAATGATTCGGCACTTGAGCCAATCGGGCGAGGGGTATGCATGCAGGGGTTTGGGAGTTTGAGCAGGTTGTGTAGGCCGGGTTTAGAGACTTCGAGTTTGGGGCTTTGCCTCAGTAGCTGTTGTTGCAGAGGGTGCTTTTCGTGTGGCTTCGCAGCCGTACCTATGATCTAAGCCGGCTTGTGGGACTAACTCTCAGCTTTGAGCTTTGGGGGAACGCTTGGGCAGAACCTGTCAGGCCATCCATGTGCAGAACCTGTCAGGCCATCCATGTGACTGATGTGTCAGTCCAGACCCACGTTCCCCTCACCGGCTGCTTGTCCGTGAACTGCTGGTAGGATGTACTTTGGGCTTTGGGGGATTGAGTCACATCATTCAGGGATTTTAGGATCATGGATGTCTTGTGGTCTTTGCCTGCAGGTGTGAGTCGGATGTCGTGTTGTGTTTCGAGGTTCGGCGCTTGGATGCATGACTGAGCCCAACACGCACACGCAAAATACCCAGGCTCCAGAGTCGACCACCGAAGCCAGTACCTAGACCACCAAAAGTAGGTAAACTAATGGCCCAAAACCTATAAAAGGCAATTATTCTACATACTTTTGGGGTCCAGGTACAAGAGACTCCCCCAGCCTTTTTCACTGAAGCTTCTGTTCCCAGCCGCCACACACAGAGCAACGCGTGAAAGGCAAAAGGCCCCGCCATAAGCTAAGCCCACAAGGTCTAAGTCTAAGTCTAAATACCAGCATTGTGGATATTTTGGCCCTATCGGTACTAGGACCCTTGAATAATTAATACCCGATAGTCCAGGTATCGTTCACCGAGCTACGCAATTTGCCTCGATTCAAACGACGGCCACGGCGTTGAAGCAGCTTCGCCGCCTGCCTGACCTTCGACATGCCCTGCAGAGGGCCAATGTGTACATATGTGGGTGGTCGTCAAAATGATGGTCCCTTTTTGGGTACCCTAAAAATTAGGTGCCGTATTATTATAAGGACCCAAAAAGGGGCCCTAACTTTGACAACTACCCATATGTAGCTATCGATCTTTGCCGTCTCTGCCTATCTATCCAGCTATGCAGCTGTCTGGTCTCGCCTGGCCTGCTCTGATCTGGCCTTGTCTGTTCTGTTCTGTCTGTCTGACTGTCTGTCTGCTCTGTCTAACTATCGTCTATCTAACTATCTGTTTATCTATCTATCTGTCTACTTAGTAGCTATCTACATATGCACATAAGCACGTATACACATATACATCTACAGCTACATACAAACACACTCACATCCAAACACCCACATAAACAAGAACGTACACACACACACACTCAATCACTCACTCACTCGTTCACACAGTGTTTACTTGCAAGTTGTGTGATCCTTGCTGGGCACGAGTTTCCCAAGACCTAGGCTGGTTGAAATCAATATTCACCCTGAAGCAGTGAACCGAAAGGCTTGGATTCCTTAAGGGTTTAACTTGCCCATGCCGTCAATGCAATGGGTTTAACTTGCCCATGCAAGCAATGCAAACACCTCGTCCATAGAAGAACAGACTCGGCTAGTTGCGAATCAAGGCACGTCTTGCAGACTGTTGTAGCAACTTTGTGAGGCTTCAAAGTGCAACGCGAGATGTAGGAGCTTCAATGCTGAGTGATCCTGTTCCTCTGTCATTCATGACACAATCATAGTACACCTGACTGCAAGCATATGTCTATATGTTGAGCCAGCAGTGTGAAAGCCCTTACAAGCAATTTGCACCGAGGTCCCTCAATGAGAGTTTCAGTGAATTAGGGGCCTTCTTGAGGGTCGTTATAATGCGTACCCTTTAGGGTCCAAGCTAAGGTTCCAAGATTTTCTGAAGTCTCGCCGAAGCAGAGTCAGCTGTTCGTCCCTTCGCGTACCCTGTCATCCTTACTTAGATATCTATATCTCCGGGAATCCCGCATTCAAAATTTCGGACGTCTTACAAGCCCCCCGTCTAAACCAAAACCTAGTTGCTTCACCCTGGAACCGATCTTTGCTCCCCTAAACCCCAAACCCTCCCACCTCTGGGCAGGGGAGACGCCGAAGACGAAGCATCAGCTTTGAGTCCTGGGTCTGCCCTCGAAGAGGTTCAGACCAGCCTACGCTTGGGGCTCCTGGCACGAAGCTTGACGTGCTTTAGTAATATATGGGAGCCTATATAGCTACAAATGCTATGGTGTGGGTTCCTTATTATTAAGTATATAGCCCCCAAAGCCCTATTCCAATTGTTAAGGTTCCTATTATAGTATATTTAGGCTTCAGGGTCGTCAGGGTTTGTAGGGCTCTAGTGTTAGCGACTAGGCCCAAAGCCATCCTAAACTTGCCCGATATACATGAAGACTTTGATATGACCCAGCGACTGAGCCACAGCCGTGTAGATCTAAGTGAGGGATCGTTGATATAGGGTTCGGCAACTCCCAGGACATGCACCAGGCAATGGTTGCAGCACAGATATTGCTTACTCTCTTTCCCTAAACCCTAAACCCTGAACTAAAGCTTGCATTGTTACCTTTCGAGACCTTCAGTCTTCGCAGAAAGGAGTTCCGAAGCCTTGCACGTCCTTTCGTGCCTCCCCTCAACCCCTTAAGCCTCGACACTCCTGCTACCCCAAACCCTAAACGCTAAACCCAAGTTCCGTCGCTTGCTACCAAGGGCCACTCCACCCCTGTCCAAGCACATGGCACGACTTGGCAATGTAGAAAGGCTATCTTTGTATTGATTAAGCATGTTGTACAAACATATATGTATATGTGTATATGTGTTCATTTTGAACATGTGCATAATGCGCGTGAATATATACACACATTATACTATATACGTGTCTACATACGTACACACATGGAAATCAAGCGCTTGCAATACTTGTTTGGGCTCGTGCCCGTTGTTGTTTCGATGCTGCACCTGCTGCACGGCCTCATCTTCCAGCACGACGATCGATTCCTTACACAGCCTTACACATGGTACGAGTACTCTACGGGCCTAAATAAGTCCCTATACTATTTTGGCGGTTCCTCATTATAAATAACATACCCCCAAAACCCTATTCTAATTATTAAGGCCCCTATAATACAATCTTTCAGTCGCCTTATTCCTTACCACCTGAATCAGCCTTCTCTAAGCCGCAAACCGCAAGAGCAGCGAAGGTGCCAAAGTCCCAGGTCAGAACTCTCCGCAAAGTGGAGAAGGAAAGTGAGGATCTTCGCCATTTTGCCGTGTGTGAAGATAAAAAGGACGTGCCTGGGAAGGGAACTGAGACCGGGCTTCTAGACATGCCATATGACATACGGCTGTCATGTTCAGGCTAGACCAGGACACCGCCCAGGTTGCACAGGACAAAGGCATGTGGCACTGGGTTCGGTTAAGATACCGTCTTGAAAGCGTTATTTTCCGGCGACTTGTTCACTTTTCGCATTCTTTTTTGACCGTCCTCTGCAATGTTGTTTTTGCTTACCCGGCGGATCTTTGTTTGCTTTGCTTTGTCCTTTCTGCTATTGGTAAATCTTAACAACTGAGAAGAGGATAGGGAGAAGCCGACGAAAACTCATTTTTTAGCAGGGATCAGGCTTGTGGATCAAGGAAAAGTCGGGTTCCTTTAAAGGGGTCTATAAGGGATCTATAAGGGTACTATAGTATAGGGGCCTTAATAGTCAGAATAGGGTTTTGGGGCCCATCATACTATATTTATATTTAGGAACCTCCAAAATCTATTGGTAGTTATTTAGGCTCCTATAAAACATGAAGGGTTGCTGGTTGGTAGTTATCTGGGAGTGATCGGAGATTGCTTTCGAGATTTGGGGCCCTGAAACCGTCCTCCTGTGCTACTACTGTACTACTACTGCACTACTGTACTACCACTGTACTAGTACAGCACTACTTTGCCAGGCCTCCGGCCTTGTCGATGGTGGGGGAAAGTGTAGGATGGGATATTGATGCCGACGCTGATGTTGATGCTGGTGTTGATGTTGTGATTGTGGTGGTGGTGCAGCTGTTTCTGAAGCAGGCGCCATGAGCTTAGCAAACCCCGTGCCAGGCAGAGCTGCGCGCAAGACGCGAGGCAGCTCTGAAAGTGCTGCAGGCCCGGCGCTAAGCCCACCCCGTACCAAGCCCTGCATCCAGCATCCCCTCATGCGAACTTGAAGATCCGAAAGGGGTCACTTCTGAGTTTGGGGGGGGAGGTTGAAAAACAGAAATAGTTAAAGACAGGGTTTAAGGAGCTGGAGTCTGGGACGACAGACATTCAACACCACATGATTATGCGACTGATTGGGGGTTTCATAAGCAATCTTAATAGCATCAGTTTGCTTCGGGACACAATTTAGAGATTTGACGTTTCTGGATGTGCAGTGTGCAGCTACCAAATGGTTTAATTCTGTACAACTTTGTCGATCTCTTGGCCTTAGAAGCAGAAGTAATGATATACTATCTAGGTACTTAGACCCTGCGGTCGTATGATGTGTCAGGACCCGCCATCGCAGGCCAAGAAACTCCGGGAGTTGCGACTCGCACGCATGTTGCCAGGAGCGAGAAGAAGAGCGGCAAAAAAAGAAGCAGGACCGGGATGCCAAAGGCAACTACAGTTAGGGTTCAGGGTTTTAGGTTTAGAAATTGAAGGCTGTAAGAGCTTATGGCTTTATGGTGTAGGGTTTAGGGCAACGTGATTTCGAGACCGTTGCCTCATGCTTGGGACTTTGGGACGTCGTGCAGGTGTCGGTCATTATGTTTCTGCCAGGTTAAGCTATCCAAGGTTGTGTTCTTGTTGCGGGGAGGAAGCATGTGCGAATTGGTGCTCAAGTTGCTCAGTGGAAACTCGACGCACGCGCAACCATCAGCCAAACCATATATAGATTGATTGTCAAGCCCTCAGTCGTAGAATCCTGCTGTCGCAAGCCATACCTTAACCCTGAAGAACCTACCTTTTTAGGGTTCCTTATTATGATTTCCTTATATGGGAGTTTCCGAAAATAGGGGACCCTAATATAGTACCCTAAATAGTAGGATCCCTATTATAAGGACCCCAAAATAAGGTACCCCTAATTTTCGGAAACTCCCATATAAGTCCTTAAAAGGTAGGTTCTTCAGGGTGAAGGTAGGCCCTAAACTTTTCAGCCTTCCGTCACAGGAGTTCAAGCAGGAGATGCTAAAGCAGGGCGAGCACGCGCCGCCTGTCTCCTTGAGCCTCCTTGGGGGTGCCTTAGGGATTCGTTCTCAGGGTTGTCGGGGCTGTCCTAAGCCTAAGCTCAAATCCTGACCCCCGAACCGCACACCCCCAAACCCACTCCAAGCCGAAACCATCAACAGCAAGCTCCACGCATGCTTCGCTTGATTAAATAACCCCACCAAGCGAAGTGGGGTATGCTATGGGCTGCTCATAGCACGGACAAGCCCGCACACCCTAAACCCGGCTGAGATTTCCTTCAAGCGCTGAGGCAGTGGAGACTCGATTCGCAGAACCGAGAGACCATTGAGAAGTGGGAGAAGGAGGCCACTCCCAGAGACTTGCGACTTCCTCTCTTTAAGTGTTCAGCGCGAAAAAGCCCTAGACTTTAAAACTCTCGAGTCCCGGACCCTGAACTCTAAGCTCTAGTACATGGCCACATGGCAGTTGAAAAGTGCTTACTCTAAAACCTTCTAAAGCCTAAAGCCCTAAACTCCAAACCCTGAATATCCTAAACCCTAAGACTAACAAGAAACCTGATCCTGTTTATCCTAAGACCTTAAAGCCTAGGACCAGAACCCTGAACTAAAACTAACAAAGATCCTGATCTTGTCATAGCAGTTCCTTTTTGTGGTTCACATTTAGAAGTCCTATAAGGTAATCCCAAAAAGGAACTACTATGGAGCCGATGTTTAATGGCGTGACCTAGCTGCCTCTGAGCTACACGCGAGAGTCGGAGCTGCCGCTTCCGTGAGGTAGAGTTGAGGTTTAGGGGTTTAGGGTTTCGGGGTTTTAGGGGTTTAGGGGTTTAGGGGTTCAGGGGTTTAGTGGTTCAGGGGTTTAGGGGTTTAGGGGGTTTAGGGGTTTAGGGGCTTAGGGGTTTAGGGGCTTAGGGGTTTAGGGGTTTAGGGTTTCGATATCTCACGAATCGGAGAGCAAGGCTCTTGCTTCGGGATGCTTCGGGGTGGTGGTTTCAGACTGCGTCTAGAGTTTGGGGATATCGGGTTTCTGGGCGTGGGCCGGCTTGCTCCGAGTTCTTGCCTCTTGGGCCTCGGCTCTACCTTGGATAGAAGGGAGCACCTTGTCGAGGTCTTGGATACAAAACTTCCGAATCGGACAAGGGGCCTCAAGAATTGCAGCAATGGGGTGGGGGGTATAACTAGGATACGATACAGGGAATCTACGGGGATAAGATTACCCATTCTTCAGACCCCTATATCAGGTTCAGGAAATGTTGCTGGCACAGCTCCATAAGTGTCCACGATCGAAGCATAGCAGACAGATGGCGTCGATGATGGGAGTTTTCAGAGGCAGACGGAGACCAACTATAATGACAAAGGAACAAATCCGCGCCGGGAAATTATGCAACATCTACCAAGTATTCCTTCTCGGAGGGTATTGGCGTTGGATACCTTGGGTCTAGAACCGCAAATAAGCAACCCCCATATTCTTTGGGTCAGAAACCCCAAATAAGCAAACCCTATGCAGGAGAAGGATAGGTGGGAAGAAGAGGTCTTCCGGTCCTTCGATGAGGACATCTCCTCTGTGAGGGCTCCGGTCTGGCGCGTAGGATGCAGGGAGTAGGCTCTGGGTCCCTGAACCCTAAAACGTGTTGTAGCACCGCGAATGGGGAGATAGCATCATTTCGTAAACGTTTATAACAGGGGTCGTGAGCAACTGGGCGGATATGCCAAGTTCTTCTTCGTGGCAGTGTCCAGTCGCGACGATTCGATGATTCGCATCAGTGTTCCCACAGTCATAGCATCCGAGAAGTATTCCCCCGAATCCTGCTCCAATTGGGAGGTCCCCAAATTATCCAGTTGGCCACGATTCTACCCACCGCAAGCGTTTGGCATTCAGGTCACATTCTGCGGTCTTTAAGGCTTCAAAGGATTTAATGCGAGCTCCGGGTTTCGGGCTGGAATGACTGCGGCGTAATCCAGCGACAGGAGACTGGGGCGCTTCTGCCAGAGTCAGAGCCGACACTTGGATGGATTCCGCTAGGGTTCTGCAGGTACGGCATCGGGTTTCTAAAGGGTTCAAACAGTTTATGCGTGTCTTGTTTCATCGGCCTTTTCTCCACCTTTGTAGTTGTTTTTCCATCTCCTGAGTAGTTAGTTAGTAATCATGGAGCATGTTCCGAGATTCGGGCGACAACATGGCTTGGCATCATAGACCGTGTAGGGTTTAGGTTTTACCCTAAACACTAAACCCTACATCGATAATTATGACGGTGCCGTTCTACCGATATCCTGGTGTCGGGGAGATACGGCAGTTTTGACGATCATTTCACTATCGTCGTATCCGGGCTTCAGTCTCATGTTATGTTATACTACAATATATTACTTTATTATATATCAGATTTCACGATATTACATTACATCATTCTATTCTCTTTACGGAGGTATTAGCATCTTTGTGGCACAATAATGTGTAATCTGTATCTACCCATGTTTATATATATATATATATATATGTATATGTATATGTACGTATAACTGTTGTATATTTGCATGGTTATGTAGATAAGATAGATATGATTAATTATATCTGTATACGTACACATACATATATATATAGACATACATACATACACACACACACCTGTCTGCCTGTTCATATACACTGTTTTTACATTGACATGGACTCATATTCAAGAGTTCATGTTTTGGTTATTTAGTGTGACCGTTGTGAATCTGAGGCTGCTGGTACTTGGCTTGGGGCCGAGGTTGTCCTAAGTTAGCAACGCTGACGGCAAGACCTCCCAGCCCCAAATACAGCGGCCTGAACATTTGACACTGTTCCTGGGATTGGGGTTTCGTAAGATGGTGAGAGTACCCCGGAACCCTCAACCGTCTGTGCTGTCAGCCATAAGCCCTATAAGCCAAAAAAGCTCTTCCTTATAACTCTGGGTGTTTGACGCGACGGCTTCGAGTGTCTCGGGATTAGCGGCTGCATCCTAGACTACCGTTCTCCTCTCTGAGCCCGATACTCGCGAAGTCAGCAAGTTTCCCAAGTTCAGAAAGGACCATCGAGGACATCACAGAGCAGGATCAACGCTCCGAGGACAGAAGAGAGGCATCGGATAAAGGGGTCCGTGTCTTTTGGATATCAGGACTGAAGCCAAGGCATTCCCAAGAGAAGATGCGAATGAATCGATTAGGGAGTGGTCTGGGGAGTGTGATTTCGGGAACGTGAAACGGGGTAGGGTGATGGAGGATAAAACGAATCAGCAAACGCAAAGTCTTCAGCCAGCACTTCCCGCATGCCCTCGACTCTTGGATGCAGGCCAGCAGTCCTAAACAGTGCCCGATGATTCTTGTTACGATTATTACGGTGGCTGTTTGCATTAATCGTGTTATTGTTGTTAGTGTTGTTGTTCTTACCCTCACTACTATTTCGCGAATCGCAGCATTGATACTATTACTATTCTGTAGCTTCGCAGCTTGACAGAGAGTTTTCTGTTTGCCGAAGCCGGAACTCGAAAGATTGCAAACACCAATAACAACCTGCAGCACAGTTTGCAGTCAGCACCGTAATCGGACATCAATAACTCCTGAGGTACTTTAACACGCAAAACACATACCTTCCTCGAAGCTCCCTTTTCTTTTGCACTCAGCTCCGTCCGTAGCAGGCTCCTGCACCGACATCGGCTCCAGTGGCTGCCAAGGCCAAGAAGTCCGCCAAGGCCCGTCAGCATTGCCGGACGATTTGTGTGTTTTGGGACTTGAAAACGTAGCAATTATCGTCAAAGCGTAGCATTAATCTGCATTGGCAAAGTCAACATATCTAGCAAGGATCTAGTCTGTAAGAGCACTTGCAGCTCTTGTCTTGCAGTTTTAATGTTTCCTGAGCTCGCAATCCTTACATTACTCGAAGCCCAAGCTCCCCAGCAAATTGACTCGAATGCTCGAATGCTCCAGCCATGCGATTTGCGTTGGATCCTCTCCAGCTGGGTTCTAAGCGAAGATCTGAGTTGGGTCTGAACAACTAGTTACTTGGTAACAGTATTCCTCTCAAGTCCCCTGATATTCTTAGAAAGATGTAAACCGAAACTCACTCGAATTGAGTAGTAATATTCACAGTTATAAGGCGATCCACGAGTTAGCACGACGAATAGCACCATGAGGCTTTTCATAAATATAGGGCCGAAATAATTACCAATACTTCTTTTTTCTTTTGGGCGGCGGGGGGGGTGGGGGGGTGCCTTATTATACTTATAGTGTAATGGGCCCCAAAACGGTATTCTAATTATTAGGGCCCCTATATTAAGTACAGCTTGATTGCATAAAGGCCTTGCTTTGTTGCTTAGATCCAACATAGTGCATCGAAGCCTCCCTTTAGGCAGTAGCTAGGTGTTCGAGGCAAATTCGACTGTAAACATTTTACGTTCAGCATGTTTTACACGTTGAGCTCCATTTATGGTCCACCGAAACTCAAAACTCATCCATCCTCCCGAACTCACGATTTCTGCGCAATGCACAGCTACTGTGCATGTTTGTGCACGTTCCCTTGCGGTAAGCCGCCCAGGCAGCGCCGGTGGAGGAGGAGCCCTTGGGTGAAGATGGGTTCGGGCTCCAGGGACATGAAGGATTCAGGCTTCACTGTTCCGGCTGCTGAGACGAAGTGCTGTAAGGGCTTTAGGGCTTGGGGCTTCTTGCTTTCCTTACTGTGCGTGGCTTTCGAGGTCCACGCAGGCCGACAGTTAATTTGGGCTTTGGGGCCTTCCATGCTGCGTTACAGACCCTTATACGTGTTTATGATCCCGCATCACAGCAGCATGAAGCAGCCCTACCATCACGACGTCTGGTCGTCCCTAGACTGCCCCCTCAATCGGTTCCATCCACATGATATGCTGCAGAAAAGTTCAACATACTCACAGTTACTTATGCAACCTCATGGACGCCAACTATTGGGTATGTCCAGAAAATTTCAAGATTATGGAAAGACCTGAATGAGCCGCGATGCGCGCTTTTATGAGCGCCTCACCGGCATCGCCGTCTCGTCGTCACCGTTTTGCTAGGTCCTTCTGCAGTGCTGGCACCTCCCATCACCTACAGAATGCCACATGCGCATTGGACACCGTGGTTTTAGGTCCTAGGTGTTGTTTTAGGTCCTAGGTGTTAGCGTCTGTTTCTATGGTTTTTACACTCACGGCTCAGCAGGAAGCCATACCCTCAGGGACTCAGCCTTGAAGGACAATCCAAAGCCCGGTACTCTGGCTTCCATAGCCCCTGAAACCTCACTGCAAGGACTGCAGCGAGAGGAAGCCTGGAAAAGTTCCAGTAGTAGTCAGTGGTCCTTAGATCGCTTGTTTTTAACTACCTGCGACGACCTACCCCAAAACCCTATCTTAGTAGCCGAGTAGGTAACCTTTTAACCTGTTCTTTTGGGGCTAGGATACTCAGCCCCTAAGCTATCCCACTCATGAGAGCTACATTACTTTGTCATAGTTGGGCAACATTTTACATTTTTATGGCTACTTAAACCCAATAAGGAATAAACATTTACATTTTTAATCCTATCCCAGCCATGAACTAGATGAGAGCCTCTGCATTACCCGACCCCAAGTCCAGGATCTTTCAGAGGAGGAGCCTCCGAAAGAACCTGAGCCGATCGTCAAGGCCTGCAGCACGAAGGTGTCCAAGTTCTGGCAGGGTTTTAAATTTAGGGTTTAGGGATTAAGGATTTAGGGACTTAGGGGTTTAGGGATTAGGGATTTAGGTTAACGTTTATGAACAATACTTCAAGGTGCTAAGGGTATTATATCTTCTCGCAAGATCACGGGTTTGCAGTGCCATTAAGAATCGTGTGTATTGGAACTGATTGCACTCCTCTTGGGGCGATGCCAGGCAGGCTGCTATATATCTGTTTATCTATCTATCTACCTATCTGTCCCTCTGTCTCTCTCTCTCTCTCTATCTCTCTCTCTATATATATATACTTAGTAGTAGAGTAGGTAACCTTTAACCTTTTTGGGGTATTATAATCCCTATATCATCCCAAAGCTTAACCTTTAGTTCCCCTAAGATACTGGACAAGTAAGTGTATATATATATATATATATATATATCCTTCAACTCCTCAAAACCCCGTCAGGGGTGGGCCTTCAGCCTGGTGATGCTTAGATGGAGAAAATGCAGACAATCCGAAGCCAAGGTCGGAGCAAATGCCGAATCAAGGATTTCAGGACTTGCAGCCCCCTGTGTGTTGAGGTTTCATTATCCTAAACCCCCTCTAGCACCTAAACTTTAGCAGCCTAGACCTCTACTTTGGATTAAACCCTGAACCTCTGAACCGCCTCTTAAACCCCAAACGCTGCTACCCAGACCCTTCCTTAGATTCAGGGGTCAGTCCTGCGCAACCGCAAAGGCGGAAGAGCTTCAACGATGGCACGACGAGGAGGAGACGGAAGAGCGCGGCGCCCAGCGCCCGATTCGAGCGACAAGGCTATGCTGCGTTTTCGGTTTGTAGGATGTCCTAGGTGTTCTGGATATCTGCCGTCTTTGGGACGAATACGTATGTTGGCCTTTCTACAAGAAGCTACGAGCAGAAAAGGGTAGTAAAGGGAATCAGGCAACAACACGAAGACATTTTCCGGCATGCCGGCCATCGCAGCGGCATGCATGTGGTCATATGGGATATGCAACTTCAGGCCCTATAAGCCTTAAATCATCTTGTGCTTTTACAGCCATGCTTCATGCGGCCCTGTGGTCTCTCTGGAGAAGAAACTCAAGAGGACATCGCTACACCCACTAGCTGTTTTTACTCCGGGGTTCCTAGCAATGGCCTCCCTCTGACTAGGGAGGCAAACCACACCACAGTTGGATGCTGAGGGTCCCTTTAAGCTGTCGGCCCCCAACAGTAGGTAAAATAATGGCCCAAAACCTATAAAAGACAATCTTTCTACATACTTTTGGGCTGCTTCTTGGCACGCGGGTTCACAGTTTTTTGGGAAGAGTTTGCGCAGGGCCAGGGTTTGACCATGACAGTACTTCCTATAGTCTCCATTGTAGTTCCTTTTGGGGGTTACCTTATAGGATCCTAATTATATATATGGTTAAACCCAACAAAGGAACTACAATGGATACTATAGGTTGATGTGCAGTACGTACTAGCGAGTCGGGTTTCAGTGTCTTCCACACTAGACCAAGCCTAAAAGCCTCCGATTCGAAAGCGCAAGAGGCCCGGATAAACTCTCCGATCCCTCTAAGGGAAGCAGCCCATCCCGAAGCCTAGAACCTTAGCGCCCTAAACCCTGAATCACTGAAAGCCCTAAACCCTAAACCCTAATTTTAAACCCTGAAAGCCCTAAACCCTAAAAACAGAAGTATAGAATCCTCAGCCCACAGCCCTGCAGCGCTTTACGCCTGAAGCGGTCGTTCTTCCGAATCAACGAATCCAGAGCCCGAATCCGAAGTATCAGCCCTACCTATAGTCTCCATTGTAGTTCTTTTTTTTGGTTTCGCCATATATATATATAATTAGGATCCTATAAGGTAACCCCAAAATATATAATTAGGATCCTATAAGGTAACCCCAAAATATATAATTAGGATCCTATAAGGTAACCCCAAAATATATAATTAGGATCCTATAAGGTAACCCCAAAAAGGAGCTACAATGGAGACTATAGGTAAACCCTATCCGAGGTATATACCCCAGGTGCGCGACAACCCCGGGAAGATCGGCATTCGCTTCACAGCTCGGCCGCGACCAGGCGGAGTGGGTTGCAAAGCAAAGGTGTCCTTGTCATCATTGCCTGGTTTTGAATCTTATACCAATCAGTGATGACTACAGCTACTTGTAGCGTTACTGTCAGTAGTTCTTTGTCATTTAGGGTGAGGGAGGTCTAGGGTGTGCCGAAAAGGGACGCTTGGAGTCCATGATTTCAAGGCGGCTCTAGTCGGTCAGAGGAGGGTTCTACTTGAATGGGCAGGGGACTTAGTGAGTAGGTTATAAGTAGAGTTATAAGTGCCATAAATGGGGTTACCCTAATTATAATAATTATAACTCTACTTATAACCTACTCACTAAGTCCCCTGCCCCTTCAAGTAGGGTCCTCGTCATATTTGGGTCGAGGGCCCTGGCGGCTTGGGAAGAAGGAGCTTGGCATCCTGAGGTTTAGGTTTCAGGGGTTTAGGGTTTAGGGTTCAGGGGTTTAGGGGTTTAGGGTTTGGGGATTTAGGGTTTAGGGTTTTAGATCTTAGGATCTGAGGCTTTAGCATTGAGATTCTTCCAACTGTCGAGTTTGGGGCGGAGGAATGGGTTGTCCTTTGCAATTTGCTGCCTAAACCCTAAACCCTAAACCCTCATGCGATGGTTTCGAGTTCGGGCTCAGTCAGGGGTCTCAACCCAGGGTGATGTTTTCGGGTCTCCGGGGCTCTGTGTGTGAGGTTTTACGTTTTTCACAACTCGTCTTGATTTCGCCGCTACTTGAGCCAAAGGCTGGAAGATGTTGGAGAAGCAGAAAGCACCTACTACGACTACAAAACGGCAAAGTATCAGAAAGCCATAGCGAGACAGAAGTTGGCAGCGCATATTCACGAAATGCTAGAAGCAGGGGCTGGTCACAACATCCTCAAAGAATGTGTTGGAAGTTATCCGCTCTTTGAACAGCCGCTTGTGAAGACGAAGAATCCCTTGCATCCATCACACTTGTGCACCGTCCGATGAGAAGCCCCCCTACATCTCGACAACCTCAAAAGACTTAGCCTGTACCCTGTTGCAGGCGTGCCAGTGCGTGACCGTGGACGCAAAGCGCCGCCATTTCCCAAGGACGGGCTAGTCTTGTTCCGCCGTCAGAGTTGCTAAACGCAGTTTGCAGTAAACCCTGGGAGATTTCATGTAGGCGAGGAGGGATCTTCAAGTGTGAGTGCTGTGCCAAACACAGCTCCCTGGGTGTCAGTAACGTAACTTTACTTTGCTCGAACCCCACCGAGGGCCCCGGGCTCTGGACTTCACTTCCAAGACATTTTGTCATGCGGTTCTGGGTGAGATCTATTGGACCTCTCGGTCTGTGCAGGGCTTTATTGGAGACTGGATAGGGCTTCTGAGGCTGCATCGGGTTGCCCATGGAGATATGCTTCCCATTCTTCCGTAGGGCTCCTTCCCTAAACCCCTACATAAACCCTAAACCCCTAAACCCCTAAACCCTAAACCCCTAAACCCCTAAACCCCTAAACCCCTAAACCCCTAAACCCTCGACCTTATGCTAACTATCGTCTTCGGACTACTTGCTTGCCACTGCAGGCCCAATGCGAGGGGCTGCTGTCTTGTGGACCGTGGGCCCTCTATAACGTGTTTCTGTTTCTAGCATATGATGTATGTATGTATGTATGTATGTACATGCATATATGTATATATATATATATATATATAGAAGTAGATGTGGGTGTATGTAAATATCTGTGGCATCATGTTACATATTTGCATATGCATATATATATATATAAATATACACACATATTCCACCCACATACAGATGCGCTTACAGTATTTGTGAAATGTTGACATAGAGTACAATGTGATATTGCGTACCATGGTACAACATCTAGCATGACATAACATAACATAGTACAGCATTGCACACCATCGTATAATACAGTGTAACATGAACTCATGAAAAAGTATATACTACAGTTCAGCTAAGTTATATTATGTTAATATACAGTCGTAGAGATATGTAATGTATGCCACAGTAGAACATAATATTGCAATGCTGCAGTCTTGTAGAATATACTGCGACGGAATGTAATGTAACCGAACATGATATGTTATAGGTTACATTATAGCATAGCATTGTACAGTAGCAGACGATACTATGGTGTAGTGTCATAGAGCACAATACAATGCATAACAATATGTATTAATATGTGAGAGAGGGCAATAGAGAGAGTGTGTACATATATATATGTATATATATATATGTAACGTATCTAGTAGCTTTTGTAGGGAATTTGGAAGAAGTTACTGCGGAGGTCTTCGCAGCTGCAGGAAGCCCGAAGATATCCAGACGAAGTTCCAAAGCCCTGCACCCGCAGCTGCTAATAGCCGGAAATCCACAAAGCTCGACTCAACCCTCAACCCTAAAACCTTTAGGCTTTGAAGAATTCAGGGTTTAGCGGACCCTGGTCCCATATTGCTATTCCAGTTCCCTAAACCCCAAACCCTAACAGGACGCGCCGAAGAGCGATGCTCCGCCGATGATCGCGCGCAAGCTCAGCAGCTACGTCGAGGGTTAAACCGTGAGCTACCAGAACCTGCTTCTTGTGGGGTACCTTAGGGTTCCGTTAAAGGGTTACTACGAGAGTACTATAAGGGTTCTTTCAAAGGGCTCTATAAGGGTTAAGGGTTTCCGAAAATTAGGGGTACCTTCTTTTGGGGTCCTTATAATAAGGATCCTACTATGTAGGGTACTATGTTAAAGTCCCCTATTTTCGGCAACTCCCGTGTAGATTGTAGAGTCTGTCACAAGCAACATAGAGTCATGGAATCTGTAGGGTAGGGCGTATAATATAGGGAGCCCTGCAAGACGGAGCGAAGCTTTGTCAATGTCAGGCAATTAAGGGTTCGGGGTGTTGGTATGGAAGTTGATTCGGTTCCCGCGTTGTCCTTGGATTCTCAGGATTCGCAGACTGATGGACTTGGGTTTGCAGTTTTAGGTCTCACAAGTGTGACTTGACTTTTAATTAAGTATTCGATAGGCTCGTTCAAGTTGTGTTGCAGTCCATTCTACAGTTCTCTGATAGACACGAGGCCCGAGGCAGAGGCGATGAAGGCAGTCGGCGCTGCGATTTCTAGATGTTCGGGGGTTAAGGTGGGCCCAAATACCGGGTACCAACCCCAAAACTTTAGCTTCCGTAAATTCCGGATTCCAAGAATGTTAGGTTAGGACGACCTTAAGCCAAACCTCAATTACTGAATACAGAAGCCTCAGTAATTGCCAATAGTTTTCCTTTGGGTTCCCATGTCCTTATAGCATACTCGACCCCAAACCCCATTCTGATTCTTAAGGCCCTTATACTAAATCCTGATAGTAGCCCTTATAGTATAGCCCTTGGAGACCCCATTAAAAGGAGGGCCATTCGAATTCTTACGGCCCCTTTCTCCTACCTTGTAGTAATAGTAGTTATAATTGTACCCCATTCCTCCATTCCCTACTAACCAAAGGTAAGTTCTTAGTCCCTTGGTTCTGTCTGGCCAAGACTCCTAGGCTGGTGATGAGGAGGACGAGAGTGATCCAGTCTGGCTGAAGGACAAGGCCGGCGGCCTTCCAAAAAACTTAAATATAGTATACTATAATCTACTATAATCTACTACAATCTACTATTGTCTACTATAATATGCTATCTAATGTGGCGTTACCCTGCACATCCCGACGCGCTAAACCCCTAAGCCCTAAACCCTGAACGCTAGCACCGTGCAACTGAACATGCTTGGGCTTGGATCCAGAGCAGAGTTCTGAGGTTTGCGCTACAGTTGACGACACGCTATCGTTGGTTTGCAAAGGCTTCACCCAGAGTTCCCAATACCCCTTAATTAAGGAATATACCTTAAATCATAATATTAAGGCCTCTATAATTTAAGGTATATTCCTTAAAAAAGGGGTATTGGGTCTCTTGGCATCCCATTATCCACAAGTTTCGAGGTTTTCAGCAGCAGTAGGACCGAGGTTTCATGGGGGCTGTCTTGATTGAGAGAGGTTTCACGGGGTTGTTGGGTACTTATCTTAGTAGTAGAGTAGGTAACCTTTAACCTTTTTGGGGTACTATAATCCCTATATGATCTTAAAGGTTAACCTTTAGTTCTCCCAAGATACTGGACAAGTAGGTTATTAACAATTAGAGCTCAGGGCTTTCATGGTTAAGTGTTTCGATGTTGGCTCGCCCTCGGCGAAAACTAAGCCCTCGAGGGCGACAAGCTCATGACCCTCGGAGACTACCAGGGTGCCTACACCGCCTACACCGAGGCGCGGGAAGGGGCATCAACATTACCTAGACCCACAAAAGTAGGTAAAATAATGGCCCAAAACCTATAATAAAGACAATTATTCTACACACTTTTGGGGTCCAAGTAGATGGAGGCGGTAGACCCTTCAGGGGTCTCAGGATTCACACACTGCTGTTGCGTGTGATGAGTCTTTCGGGATTGGGGCCGTCAGGCTCGGTTTCAGTTCTGCAATCTGGGGTGGTGCGTCAGGAGGCTGCAGACAGTCAAGAGTTACGTCCACCTCTTGGGATTGCGTATTTACGCCGTGGAGACGACCGAGACCACTCAGAAGCCGTATCTAAACAGGCAGTCATGAAGCATGTCTTCAAACCCCTTCTAGGCATCTCCATAAGCCCTAAACTGCTTTGGCCAAGACTCAAGGAAGTCTCTCCCCAAACTCGAAGCCTCCCTGAAGTGCCATGCGCAATACATCGTGTGTTGTGTCTGGTCAGTCTCACTGTATGTAGTTTTGCTGCCCCTCTGCACTCATGACTTTCTGTCTCCGCTGCTTTTGAGTATTTCAGCTGTTTCCCTGCTGGGTACTATGTGTGCTGCTGTAGTTCCATCTGTTGGTGACACAGTCGTACTGTTCTAGTAACTCGCGACTGATACTGATATCATTGACCTCCATATTGCTAGTATGGTCAGTCTTGTTACTACCCCCAAAGCCGTATCAACCATAATCCCGGTAGACCTTAACTTAATTTCATGAGCCTTCAGCACAAAGCCTTCAACGCTAAACCTTAAGCCCGAACCCTGAAACCCTTGCGACAGAGCTCTGGGAAGGAGCTCAGCAACACAAAAACAAAAGCTGAAACCGAAAACTGTTGACACTACTAGTATTGTTCTTCTTGTTATGTACTAGTTTTATACTATTATTGTTGTTGCTATCATTATTAACTGTTGTTGTTATTGTTGTTATTGTTACTACAGTTATCATTATGAATTGCCATTAGTATTGTTATCTTTATTAGTTTGGTTCTCCTTCTCACTTTTTTGTTAGCATTATAGTCTTAGTTTTCGTATTCGTATCAGTATTAATCGTACCCAAAACCCTAAACCCTAAACTCCCTAAACTCCCTAAACCCTAAACCCTAAACCGTATGCGTGTGCCGAAAGGCCCTGAAGCTGGCCTCGAACGCGCGATGCTTTGCAAATCGCGCCGTGGCTGCTTTGCCCCGGCCTCAGATGGCTCCGCGCCGCTTCGGCGTTACAAACCTCTCAACTCCAACCCACCGCTCCCACCATCTGTCAGGTTTCCAAACTTCTTGTCCATCTTTTGCCCCTGGAAGGCCTACCACCTGCAGGCCCCAAGCACGCCATTCATGTTTTTTTCCTGAGGTACCTCGGCAACTTCGAGCAGTGCTTGGAGGAGAAGCATCGTCCATAGGCTAGCACCACAGGATTGGATTCTCGCGAATGTCCATTGCAGTAGTCAAGTCGTCGACGCAGTCGTCGTCGTTGTGCTAGTGCAGTTGTCTTTTTAGTAGCAGCATGAGGCCATCCCTTCTTCTCCAGTTGCCTCATAAGTGACGGCACAGAGAGTGACAGTTGAAGCGCGAGGTTATTGCTCTTTGAAGTTGAAAATGGCTTTAGGTAGCTCAGTGCCACCTGATCCCGAACTTTACACCTACCTAGGTCTTATGGCTCGTTCCTAAGCAACAGCTTTGGGGGCCCCGGGTTCCAGCCCCCAACCTTGCGTTCTGAAGCCGAAAGCCTTTACAAGCAGGACTGCAACCGATCCATCCAGATCTTGGACTTCAGGCTAGTGCCAAAGTGGTTTCAGGGGCTTTGGCAGACTGCAGCGACGGCGGGCCGTGGCAAGAAACACGATCATCTTCACAACCACTGCAAAGACACCTATGCAGACCATCGTCAAAGCCAGCAACAACACTAACAACACTAAATGTGGCAACGAGAATGACAAAATGTGGTGGGTCCCACAATGCTAGTTATGACAGTCATCCTGATTGGGCCGACGAGCGCGCTTTAAGCGGCCACGGAAATTCGGACTCTTGGGTTTCTTGGGCGTTGGCTTCAGAGTTTTTGGCTTGACGCGGCTTTGGCTGAGTCTAGCTCTTCAGGATATGGATTGCTGAGCTGGAGGTGGGTTTTAGGATTAGGTTCAAGCTTTATGAATACAAGGCATGGGTTGCATTTCCTGAGGGTATGAGATGTCGGAATGTAACAGATCTTCCTTCTCACCCTTCGTGCAGGGTGTCCAGGGTTGCTGGTCCAGTGGAGGCTGTACGGACCCCGCTGGCCCCACGAATCGAACCCCGAGATATTGCCTGCGGGAAGGAACAAGGCTCGTCCCGGTGAGATCTCGCACACCGCCGACCCAGAGGACGAGAAGGTGGGACGCTCTCTGTGGTGTTGCTTTTCGTGGAGAAACTTTTGGGTTGGGGTATAATTATAGTATACAATAAACCCCATAAAATTGGAAACCGGATTAAGGCCAAATAGTGCTGGGATTCCCTATACATTGCTCTTGGGGATTGAGGCTATGGGGTTTCCAACTTTTTGGCTTCTACTGTAGTGGGCCCCAAAACCGGCGCCAATATTTGACTTAGGAGCTGCTCCAGCTCCAGGGTCTCGAGGTGAGTAGTTGATGTTTTGCGGAAGGCTTCTACAAGATACCTTGGAGGGGCTTCTTGAATCTCTGGCGGGGATGGTGGGGGGCGATCCTGATGCTGTGTGGTAGAGGCCATCATCCAGGGCGAAGCCGGGTGCGAGCACCAAGACCAGCAAGGTATGGGAGACATCCGGGATAGGCTTAGCCGATCCCTAACCGCCCTAACCGTGACAACGGCGGAGGTTGCAAAAACTGTGACAGCTGCAGATGAACAGAAGAAACAGCTAAACCAAAGGTCTTCGGAGACAGAAAGACTTTAAATACTTTTCGCAATGCAGGTGCTGCTAAGCAGGGTTGGACCAATCAATTGTGCTCGGTATCGGAAGGTGCCGAGAACTACTAAGCACAAGACTGGCACGAGAACCGCACCAACATGAGTACCGGAAAGGTTTATTATGAGTAGCCACAAAAAGTCCAGACAGCTTGGCTCTACACTTTCTAAACCTACCTTTGGTCAGTAGGGAATGGAAGAATGGTAGTAATAGTAGTTATAGTTGTACCCCATTCCTCCATTCCCTACTAACCAAAGGTAAGTAAATCCCGATGGCATGAAGCAGGCATGGCAGCAGGGGAACCCGGGGCCCGGGATCTTGCTTCCTGCGAGCATGTTCAGCAGAAGCTTCACTGTCATTCCCCCATAGCTTCTCTGAGCCAGAAAAACTGTATTAGCTGGGCTTTGGAGTACCATACTTTAATACTTTTTTCCTTAAAGGAACCATTATGGAATACAAGTGTATATTTTTCTCTCTGGTTCCTTAACAGCCCAGTTAACCCTTCTCCCAAGATCATGTCGGAAGGTGAGGGCCCGGGTGGAGGTCAGAATGGGCGCGGCACCTATCAGAAGCAGATCCTCCTCGGAGCCATTCACGGATCGACCTGGCAGTAGAGACCGTTTACCTTATTTCCCAAGGATGCTACCCCAAACCTCGAAACCGTAAACGGTCGAGTTCTGCTTCCAAGGTGTAGCATTCTTGTGGCTGGGAGCCTTCCAGAAGGCCAGGCTCTTTTGGTTCAAAGGTTTCAGTAAGTTTCCGGGGGCCAGGGATTGAGCGTAGCAGCAGGTAAGAAGGAAGCCTAAAGATGGAGGGTTTGGACGGCTGCAGGCAGGGCTTGTAACCATAAACTTGTGGCTAGGTTCCTGAGTAGTACCCTTGTGCCCTTTTTGATTTGGGGTCTCCTTATAAAAACCGAATACTAAGAAAAAGGTACCCTTGTTATTTCGGGGTCACTCAGGAACCTAGGTGGGAGCGAAGCCATTTTTGCGGTTGTTGTCATAATCATGAAGGTCAACCAGGATCCTGCATCGAAAGATTCTGGTGGCAGCAGCAAAGCAACAAAAATTGGATCCGTGTTTGCACGACCAATCAGTAGTCGTAACTATGCGTTGGCCGGTTTCGGCTGCCCATGCCTTCACCTCAGATCCAAAACCACGACTGTAACCTAGGGACCTAGAAGCAAGTTAAGACTTCAAACCCTCAGCTCAACCGTGGGCCCGTGCGTGTCAAAACCCTGCCTCTGTTGCCAAAGCTGTACGCACTGTACGGCTAACAAGTTCAAAGCCCCGGTTTAGGGTTTAGGGCAGGGTTTAGGACTAAATCCAGAAAAGCACACCACAAACTCCACTATCCTTTATCAACGACCTGAGTTTTGGCATTCAGAACAGGTTTTACGACATGAAAGGCAGTTTGCAAACCCGTATTTGCGCCAATGAAGCTTCAAAGCCGTTCAATGAGCAAGAGGGACAGTTGACAAATACGTTGCTCTTGGCAGCGAAAGCACGAGGACACCGTAGGACCCACGCAGCACCACCTTCCAACAATCCCCATAACTACGATTTCTTCCCATGTGATATCGAGTTGCTGGGCTGCTGGTTGTTTTCAATGAGTGTGATAAGCTGTCTCATAATATTTATGCTGTCATTGTCACCACTCCTACTCTATAGGCCTCCAGAACCCTAAACCCTAAACTCTAAAACAGGCTCCTCCTACCTCGGAATTCTAGAGGCTCACTCGGCTGACGGAAAAGCGCCCGCAAAAAAGCAAAACACCCTAAAACCCTTAATTAAATAGAGGCTAACTCGGCCTAAGGCCAAAAGAACCTAAATCCGCTAAATCGGTGCCCTAAACCCTAAACCCTGTCCAGGCTGAGGCTCATTTCGAGAAGGCGCTCAGCAGCGAGGGCCTCGAAATGGAGGAAGGCAAGCAGGCGCCGGGTCCGCTCACGGTTTACATATGTAGTAGAACCTCTATATTTTCTAGGGGAAGGAAAGAATGTCTCGGGCTCTTACAGGGTAGAAGTGTTTAGGTCGTTTTGGGCCTAGGATTCCACGATTCAGGGTTGACAGGGCTTAAGGTTGCGTGGGGTACTGAGCGTTGTCCGGTATAGCGTTTGGGATTCAAGATCAACGGTTTCGGGTGCAAAAAGATGGCACTGTCAGGCGGCCAGGTATTTGGCTGGTGGCGTAATCTTCAGCCGTTCCAGACAATAATAATGTATAGGAACCTGATTAAGAAACCCTGGCGCTATAACCCCCAAAATATTAGGATTCATATAAGGAACCCTAAAAAAGGCCCAAGTAGTAAGATTCACCCAAATAAAGGCCCAGGGTTTCTTAATCAGGTTCCTACATTTCCTCCAATGTTCCCCCCAGCTCTTTCCTGCCCAAATGCCGTAATCAAGGCTTACCCAGAAATCATCACAAGGATGAGGATTGGTTAGGGCTTTAGGGTTTAGGGTTTAGGGTGTGTGTGTGTGTGTCTATATATATATATATGTGACCTAAATAGTATAGTGGCCCCAAAACCCTATTCTAATTATCAAGGCCTCTAGATTAAACCCCTGCAGTAAACCCGGTGCGCGCGACTCCCCGAAAAGCTCCCCTGAATCCGCCGCTCTGGTGGAGGTCCGCCTTGATCTTCAACGAGTCCAGGCGGCGAAGAAAGCACTCCAAGAGAAAGAACAGGCGCCATGGCTTGAGTATGAACAATGTACCCCTTGAGCGATCCTCGTTTTGCCATTAGTACAAGGCTTGATTATGAAAACAATGGAAGGGAACTCACGATATTAGGGATACATCCATTAATTGGGGGTCCGTATGCTGAGGATACTACTATGGTTCCACAAATGGGTGGTTGTCAAAACTAAAGTCCCTTTTTGGGTACCCTAAATAATAGGTGCCGTATTCTATTTAATCGGGACCCAAAAAGGGACCATAATTTTGACAAGCACCCATATAGGTCTCTTAGTCTTATATTCTAATTCTGACTGTCACCTCCATAAATTGAACCCTTATCTTGGGGTCCTTATAATAAGGATCTTACTATGTAGGGTGCTATATTAGGGTCCCCTATTTTCGGAAACTCCCAACTCGGCGAGCTTGTGGAGTTTCTGGCGGCCCGTGTAAGCCGTCGCGGAAGGGCGAAGCCTGTGACCCTGGGTTCGCCTTTCGGGGTTTAGGGTTTAGGGTGTAGGGTTTAGGGGTTTAGGGGTTTAGGGTTTAGGGTTTAGGGGTTTAGGGGTTTAGGGTTTAGGGTTTAGGGGTTTAGGGGTTTAGGGTTTAGGGTTTAGGGGTTTAGGGGTTTAGGGTTTAGGGGTTTAGGGTTTAGGGGTTTAGGGTTTAGGGTTAGGAAAACCGGACTTGAAAGACCCCGAATTCCCTTAAAAGCATCCCCTTGGCATGGTGGAGGAGGCTGGACCTGGGATTTGGGACTTCGGTTTTGGGATTGCATGTTACAGGGTCCTAAACACCAAAACCTCAGACTCAACGCTTCCTGCCGGGTCAGACCTACACATGGTGGCCGGATGGCAGTCTGCAGACCTTCGGGGGTTTGGAAGAGCCTGGTCTATTTCTACATACGATCAACAACTAGCGCGTATTTGATCGCTGCTGCTGTGGGTTATGTTCAGAAGGTATAGAGTATCACCACTGTTGCTCACTACATGGTCAAGGTTACTGCTAGTATCGTTCACAGGATTGCCGGTCCCTGATTCTTACGGATATCACTCTTCCCGGAATCGGCCATTATTTCTGGAGAAGTTCAGGCCGACCAGACCCTCCGGGGAGCCCACGGCGAAGAGAAGGAGGCAACGGAGATATGCTTGGCGCTTTAGGGGTAGGGTTCAGGATTGTTACTGCGCAACATTTATTTAGTCTGTCGCACCTTGGCTTGCCGTTAGGGGGTTAGGGGTGTACGGAGCTTGGTGTGTGGATTTAGAATTTCAGGTCTTGCAGGCTTCAGTATCTAGAGTCTTGGGCTATCGAGATATGGGGGTTTCCGAAAATAGGGGGCCCTAGTATAGTACTCTAAATAGTAGGATCCTTATTATAAGGACCCCAAAATAAGGTACCCCTCATTTTCGGAAACTCCCAGATATACACGGGTTCAGTATGTTGAGATTCGATCAGATTCAAGTCTTCCGGGTTGGGTTTGTGTTCTGTTGTTTAGGATTTAGGGTTTAGGGTTGCCTAGGATGCCCACCTCGACCCCTGAAAGTAGGTAAAATACTGGCCCAACAGCGATAAAAGGCTATGATTCTACACGGTCCAGGTAAGCCCCGGTAGGATGTTGGCCCCTAGACCCTAAACCCTAAACCCCCTAAACCCTAAACTTACTTTTGGTTTTGGGGAGTCTCCCTGCCCTGAAGCCTTCACTTCAGCTCTAAAGCTCGCAGACCGTGGGACCCCAAAACCCCAACACCAAATCCATGTTCCTGACGCTAAGGGTCCAAAGGACCCAATAATTAGGTGCTTGGGTTTAGGATGGTAGTTATGTAGGTTACTATTTTGGAGAGTATATGATAATCAGGTACTTGGACTCTTAGGGTGAGTACCATACCCCCCCCCCCTCCCCCCCCCAAGTAGGTAAAATGATGGCCAAATATCTTCCTGAGTAGTACCCGTGCCCCTTGTCCCTTTTCATTTTAGGGTTCCCTTGTTAAAGCCAATCAGTCGGAAAAGGGTGCCCTTACTACAAACAGTCGACTCAGGAACCTAGAAATCTGAGTCCTGAAGGCCAAAGTCTTCAGATCCGAATAGCCGACACCCAAATCTGCCCGCAGGTGCTCGAGAAGGCGCTTCAGCAGTACGGTGAGGCAGATGCCACATCCCAGCAGGAGCGAGCCACACAGGGGGCTCGAAATATTCAGGTTTAGGGTTCATGGGTTTAGGGTTTTAGGGTTTTGGGGCTACACAGGGGGGCTCGAAATATTCAGGTTTACGGCTTATTGCAGCGACTTTTGCTTTCAGGTCGACTTTGCTATAGTTGCGCAACTCCTTCATGCAATTGTTATGGTATCGGTTTCCCCGCATAAGAACTATCACCGGCATGACCTTTTGTTGATGGGATCAATCACATATTTAATAGACAACTGTTCGGTACATCCTGAATCCCTGCATTGGGTTATTCTGGGGATCCAAGTATCAGGGAGTTTACCGTCTGTTCCAAACAGTCTTAGTATGACTCCTCGAGACAGCTTGAAGATCCAGACGGCTGCAAGGAGTGCGCCGTCGTCTATGCGAACCGCTGCCAGGCCAGTCTGCGCTCATGGAGCTTAGCTTAGCAGCAGGTTGTGTTGATAAAGCACGTTGCAGGCTTCGGAAAATTGGTAAAAGGATTGCAGGTTGGGTTGGGTCGCCACCTTCAGTCCAAACCCTCTCCGTTCACTGTTTCAGCTTTCGTGGGCGGCTGGAATGAACTTGCTCTTCGGATGCTTACTCAAAGTGTTGCAAGCAGCTACCGCCCTTGTACAACACCAATACGACTCGTACCTACGGGCCTACGCGGGAGAACGATAAACACGCCAAAGGTACTACATCCGAGATGTAAGACCCGACGCGATTCCATGAAGGAAGGCTTGCCCTTCAACTCTCCTCAATCGCAGTAGCAGTAGCAGCAGTCGTAGTCGCAGTAGCACCAGCACTAGCACTCGAACTTTGCACTGGCACTAGCACTGGCACTGGCCCACTAGCACTGGCGCTGGCACTAGCAGCAGTAGTAGTAGTAGTAGTAGCAGCAGCAGCAGGAGGAGCAGCAGTCGTAGTCGTAGTAGCAGTCGTAATTGTAGTCGTAGTAGTCGTTGTAGCAGCCGTAGTCGTAGTCGTCGTCGTAGTACTAGTACTAGTACTAGTACTAGTACTAGTACTAGTACTAGTACTAGTACTAGTACTAGTACTAGTACTCGTACTAGTACTAGCACTAGCACTAGCACTAGCACTAGCACTAGTAGTAGTAGTAGTAGTAGTAGTAGTAGTAGTAGTAGTAGTAGTCGTAGTAGTAGCAGCAGCAGCAGCAGGAGCAGCAGTAGTAGTAGTAGTCGTCGTAGTAGTCGTAGTAGTTGTGGAAGTCGTCGCAGTAATCGTAGTCGTTGTCGTCGTCGTCGTCGTAGCAGTAGTAGTGGTAGTGGTAGTGGCGGTGGTGGTGGTGTATTGATGGCAGTGCTAGTAGTGCTGGTAGTCGTAGTCGTAGTAGTAGTAGTAGTAGTGGTAGTGGTAGTGGTAGTGGTAGTAGTAGTAGTAGTAGTAGTAGCAGTGGTAGTAGGAAAACAATTATTTGGCCTGCATACGAAAGTCAACAGCCTCCTGGAACTTCCCAGAATCACGACGCGGACATGATGTCCATTGCACTGCTGCCGCATCGAGGCCAATCTGCAGCTGGGCAAGCTTCAGGAATGCTTGGAGGATGCCCGCTGCCCAGCAGTGGTTTCCATTGTGGGTGGTCAGTACTTCATCTCCAGTGTTGCCGAGAAAAAGGTGCTTGCGAGTTGTTACGGAGTGATCGACACACATGCATGGTCCTGGTGTGTTCTCACAGTCGGAACATATGAAGTCTTTCGAGGAAAGTGAATGAGCGATGGAATCCACAACGTGTGTCTTTTGAATTCCAGGGCCACGAAGGTGATCAGCGGAAGTCGAAGATGATGATTATGACGATGATGATGACGACGACGATGATGACGGCGACGGTGGTATGCGAAGATGGTGGTGGTGGTGGTAATGAACTGCATCGACTGCTGTTTGTGTCGGTGCCCATAATGACCGTCTGAAACGCTGCCATAGCGAGGCCGACGCCGCCCTTCGGTCGCTGCGGCGGTGGCCTTGCGCTGGCAAGGCAATACGTAAAGCAAAACTGCCCAGACGCTTGGGATAGAATCTATGAGCTTTGTGCATGCAAAGGCCCATCGCTAGCAATCGACAAAAGATGATCAACATAGTCGCGGTCTATGTCGCTGTAGCTAGTAACTACTATCCATTGGCTATCCATGTCGTTCCCTAAGCCCTAAACCCTAAAACCTAAACCCTAAACCCTAAACCGTAGCAGCTGGATGGTATCGGCTTTTGGGGTCCGACCCGAAATCCCAAACTTGTGAAGCCCAAACCACTTGTAGCTGCTAGGGGTCCGAGCTGAGTTGTGGCGAATTGGACTTGGGTTTCGCGTGCAAGTGGCTTGCAGGGTCTGTGGGTGGAGAGGGGGGTTATAGTCTCCTTGTATTTTTGAATGCAATCTAAACTCTAAACGTTGTTGGCGTGGAGACCCCTTCCAGGCGTTTTTGTCGGTGTCTTGAAACCCCAGGAGCCACAGAGAAAGGCTGAAGGGCTGAAAGGTGCACCCACGCCCCCGGAGTTTGATGCGAGGTTTCATAGACTTGGTGCCGCATGCTTTGAGGATTACTGGGGTTGCGAGCGGAGCTCGTGAAGAAGAGTCCGACGAAGCTATCGAGAGGCACCTAAGCCTCCGGCACGACCGTCTGGGTTGGAGCCACCCTTCCTCGATGCAAGGGCCACAGACAGAGTCCGGATTCCGGGTACGGCTACAGGGCTTGTATGGTTCAAGGGCTTCCCGGATTCAAAAACTGGAGTTTCATGTCATAGGGTTCAGGATTGAAGAGCCCCTATGCCCTATAACCCTGAGCCCTCTAACCCTCCATCGCCAAAGCCTTTTACCCTGAACCCTTAACCCTAAACCCTACCTTAACCCACCAGAACCTACCTTTTTGTAGCCTCCCTATAAATTCCATAATAGGATTGATAATCCTACAAAAAAGTAGGTTTTGATAGGTTAAGGTAAGCCCTAAGCCCTAAACCGGAGTTTCGGGGTTTCCGACTTTTGTTGCGACGCGGGATCTCGAGTGGTTGGAGAGCTGGAAACTTGAGGCCGGGCAGGTGCAGGTGCGGAGACATAATTGGTGCCTCAATAGTTAGAATAGGATTCCTTTAAAGGGGTCTATAACGGCTACTGATAACTCCCCGTGCAAAGCGAAGACTCGGGACTTTCCTGGCAATGAGGCAATGCTATAGCTGTAGTCTGATATGGTACACTATAGTAGTATATGATCGGAGTGTATATCTGGACTATAGTAATGTTGTTTCTGGACCATGCGGGCTCTGGTCCTTGGCAACAGATGTTCCTCGAGCCAGGCTACAATCTACAAGTTCAGGGAAGGTCTATCATTCAAGGCTTCCGGCCCTTTGGCGACGGTCGCAGTGGATCCTGCTTGACCCAGTTCTTCCCAAAAGCCAAACGTTCCCACCTTGGGCCCCAGAGCTCTTGAAGGCTGCAACAGGTCGCTGAACCTAGCTACCCCCCTACAGGTGTTCTTCGCAGTACACTATCTTGGGGGTTCCTTGTTGGAGCTACAGTATTTATACCCCCAAGCCCTGAATTATTGTGCAGGCTACCCCACTCCGATGAACATGTTTGAGTGGTCGCAGCCGAGGACCCCACCTTCGTCCACCCCGACCAGCAGAATCAGGGTGAGCGCGAGTGGCTCATGTCCCTTGACCGCTGTATGTGGGTAGTTGTCGAAATTATGGCTCTGTTTTGGGTACCCTAAGTATTAGGTGCCGTATTATATTAAGGACCCAAAAAGGGACCCTAATTTTGACAACCACCCATGTGTGCGATGGCCCCCCATTCCCGCGTTAAACCAAGTCTGCGTTTCCCAAATTTCCTAATGCCTTTTCATCTTTAGGGGTTTAGGGGTTTAGGGTTTAGGGTTTTAGGGGTTTAGGGTTAAGGGTTTAGGGGCAACCTGAGTCGTCCAAGCCTGAAGCCATGCAAGCCCAAAGTTCTCGGCCCGGGCACCCAAGCAAATGTCTGCAGCTTCGAGGGTTCCATGAGCCTTCGAGGTTGTGAGCGGCGTGATTAGGCTTTTGGGGTTGAGGTTTTAGAGTGGGTTGTGTACTGCACACAGGCAGGGACCACTGGAGATCATAAAAATATGGTGATGGCGTTGGAAGTTAGGACGCCTGGATGCACCAATGTGTCCCCCAATTTGCTCAGGAAGCACAATGGCGGGTCCGTCAAGGACGGCTCTCTTTGGGGGGGAACTGGGTAATCGTGGATTAGATCGCAATGCCCCGAACATGGGCCCTACACATCTCCAAACTTTAGCCCTAACATTTGAAGCCCAACTTGGAGTCATGGTGGGTTTGAAGCTTCCTGGGCTTAGCGGGCGTTTGTGTCCGGAAGCATCGAGCTAGTCGTGATCAAGCCCTAAACCCTAAACCCTACAGTAGAAGCCAGAAAGTTGGAACATCATTATCCTCCGGCCCTTAAAGCAAAGCATAGGGAATCCCAGCATGAATTCTCCAAAACCTATGTTCCAACTTTCTGGGGTTTACTGTAATTATGTCCGTTGATGCCAGGATCTGCCAGGGCTTCCGGACGAGTACGAGTGGGTCAAGGCACGAACTGCCATGCTAGGTCCTTTAAGGGTTCCCTTTGAGGGTACTACTCTAGGGGTTTAGGGTTTACGGCTCCATGTAGCCAAATGGGTGGTTGTCAAAATTATGGTCCCTTTTTGGGTACCCTAAAGTATAATAGGGACCCAAGAAGGGACCATTCTTTTGACAACCGCCCAAATAGTATATACTTTGGGATTGGACTTCAGGGGATCTTTAGTCAGAAAAGCGCCGCAGTCTCCAGGGCCTGGGGCTTGGGCTACTGATCGGAGAGCCTGAGCAGTGAAATCGAACCCAGGTGTTTCTATTCAAAGGCTTTTCTGTACGGTTTTGCGCCCCTTTCAGGGTCCCTTCTTCAGTTCAAACCTCAGCTCAACCACGGATAGGAACATGATTCTCGTGTTAGAAGCGACGTATCGCAAGCCGGAGCTGCAAGGTTTTCGGGATCTTCGGGTTTTCGGGATCTTGGGGTTCTGGGCTTCTGGCTTCGGGGATAGTTGTCAAAATTAGGGTCCCTTTTTGGGTACCCCAAAATAATAGGTGCCGTATTATATTAAGGACCCAAAAAGGGACCCTAATTTTGACAACCAC
Source organism: Symbiodinium sp. clade A Y106 (assembly GCA_003297005.1). Lineage (NCBI taxonomy): Eukaryota > Dinophyceae > Suessiales > Symbiodiniaceae > Symbiodinium > Symbiodinium sp. clade A. The sequence goes on along the minus strand of BGNK01002125.1, from coordinate 24,805 downwards.
CCATGTTGAGAGTAGAAGCGATGTGAAAGTTACTTGGATGAGTGAACTCGTGTGGAGCCCCCACTGAAAACGGTACTAGCAGGTTTCTCTGACGTTCTTTTTTTGGACACACCATGAGGTCAATCCTGATATTTGTCGCGGGCTTCATATGTTGTTCCGTTACGTAGCTGCAGGAGGCTTATCGTCAAGTTCGCCCCTTACCCTTCAATCTGTACTAACTTATAGGGACAGTTTTAAGCCTCAGCTCGCAGTCTTCATTTTTACAGGGCTTGGGTTTAGAACCATTTCAGTCGAAGCACTGAGGACTCTGCAGAGAAGAACGAGGACGCCTGGATTGCCGTGAAAAAGCGGATGTCCAAGGCCGTCAGGGTAGGGATGATGTTTCAGACCAGCCGTAACCTAAGGGTCCATGCACTGTGGCTTTATTGTTGTATGTCTTGACCATGGTAATGATACCGTTGGTCTTTGTCAGTTGTTTCAATGCGAAGATCATTGCTGGTACAAAACTAACTGAGCCGTGCTCTCAACACCATTGCCCAGACCATGTCCCCCAAACCCCTTTAAACCCTAAACCCAAGGCCTAGCAACTTCACACCGAGCTACCACCGTGGCTGAGGTTTGCCTTTCGATCGAGGTTAAGCTTGACTTCCAGATTCGCTTTTTGACGAGGGCTATCAAACTGTCTACAAGGGTTCTATGAGGTTTTGTTTGGAGAGTCTAGAAGGGTTTTCTATGAGGGTTCTAGCCATGATAAGGTTGTATGCTTTCAGGCTTCAGCCACCTTGGCAGACACCGCTTCTGACAAAGCCAAGCTGAAACGAAATGGGTGGTTGTCAAAATTATGGTCCCTTTATTTTCGGAAACTCCCACACAAATTTTTCCGAAGGCCCAAGGCACCCTACACCCTAAACCCCAACCCTGAACCCCTGAACGCTAAACCCTTAACCCTAAACCCTTGAACCCTAAACCCTTGAAGCCTATGAACCTAAATTTTGATATGCTTGGTAGCTACGTGGGTGGTTGTCAAAATTAGGGTCCCTTTTTGGGGTACCCTAAATATTAGGTGCCGTATTATATATTAAGGACCCAAAAAAGGGACCCTAATTTTGACAACCACCCGTGTAAGTAACCAATAACCCTTATAATAATACCATAATTGAAAAGGTTAACCTTTTCTGGGCTAGTGTACTCAGTCCCTAAGTATGGGAGTTTCAGAAAAAGGCGGGCCCCTTGCTGATAGATCCGGCTCCAAAACACCAAAACATAGAAGCAGGGTCCATATTCACCGGGCCTCTGGGGAAGGCACCCTACATACGACCAAAAACTTCAAGCAACGCCATGACACCCTACGTACCAGGTACGATCGAAACCGTATCAAAGCTCTGATTTTCAATATGCCGTTCCCTTGAGGGGAGTCCTTGAAGGGACCCTTAAAAGGAGCCCTTAATTAAAGGGAACCCTTGTCCTTTAGGTGACCATTGACGCCATCAAGCGCACGACGGCGGAGCTTCAGGATGTGCCGTGGGTTGCAGAATCACTCCTGGTTAGTCTTTGGGGTTGAAGGGTTTAGGCTTTAGGGCCGTTGCAGAATATCGGATTACAGGACTCCTACGATCGAAAATATCAAGATGCTGGTTGTCTTGACCTTGAATGTTATGCAGTGGATACTTTACAGGTACTCAGACCCTTCGTTTGGGGAAGAGGGCTACAGCGGTATTGAACCCTAAACCTCAACCCGGGTTCCTTCTTGAAGGTAAAGTACATTGTTTAGGAAATGACCGTATAAGACTCACCTCTCACACAACGCTCAGGCTGATTATTCGGTTCCTGTGCAGGCAGTCATATAATGTGAATCCTATCGCAACAGTTTCTGCAGGCAACGCTAGCGGATAGCCGTTTCAGGCTCGGAGAACCCTCAGCCTACAACTCAAGCTCTCAAGACTTCAACGTGTCAATCTCAACCCTGAACACTAAACCCCGAAATCCGTAGAGCCACCAACAGCCCAAGCACCAAACTACGGCAGCTTCTGTCCGCATGGCAGAGCCCCGAAGATCGAAATCCAAAAACTCCGAAGTGAGAGTTTCCGAAAATAGGGGACCCTAATCTAGTACCCTAAATAGTAGGATCCTTATTATAAGGACCCCCAATTTAAGGTCCTAGTACCCCCTACTTTTCGGAAATTCCCAAGTCTGTCTCGGCTCTCAAGGTCTGCAAAAGCTCAACAGAAGGGGAGCTCTAGTTGGAGGGTTTAGGGTTTAGGGCTTAGGGTTTAGGATTTATAGGGCTTAGGGTTTAGGGTTTAGGTGTCATCATGGCGGTTGTGAAGTTGAAAAGTTCAATATTCATCATGGCAGTTACAGAGTTTACAATATCTTATATATGTAAGGGATCCTGTTACTATTGCGGTTCATGCAGTCGTAAGGTACACGGATCTTTGATTCCTCAGAATGCTACATGTAGTAATGAGTAAAATGCGTACCCTAAACCCCTAAACCCTAAACCCCTAAACCCTAAGTGTGTGTGTGTGTGTCTTGGTCCGGCCTTCATGCCCCGCAGCCTTGAGCTGTTCGACCCAAGTGGTTTTAGGGTTGAGTACTCTTCACAAACCCTCAAATCCCTATAGGCCCTAAACTCCATTGGCCTAAGTAATTTAAGGCCCTAGACCCCTAGACCCTAAACTCCCGAACCGGCGTCTACTGCGATGAGGCTCTGTATCTTCGCAAGCCTGCGCAGATCCGGCAGCAGATCGCCGTGGCCACGGAGCAAAACAAGGCCCCGAAAGTCTGAGATACCTGGGATCTGTGAGTTTCTAAAGCGGCTTTGCAGGTTTCATACGGGTTGCTCCTGTGGTTTTCTACAAGGTTGTCTAGGGCTTTTTTACAGCGTGTTATGAAGGTTTGTTGTCAAGGTTCTGTTAAGGTCCTCCCTTGCTGAGCATGCCCCTGGTTGCCCCTCCGCGCGATCCGCTAGTGTGCTAGTACTTCTTGAAAAGACCATTTAGATCATCATATCTTAGGCGTGTCTTGGTTAAAGTAAGGAAGGGTCTCAGGTTGGCGACGACTTGTCTACTTTGCGGTCGAGGGTTGCTTGAAGTCTAGGGAGAAACAACAGCAGCGATGGCCTCAAGTGCACTTCCCGGGGCAGAGGCATGACCGTGGCTCAGTATCACCACCACAATCGCGTTATTGTTGTTGCGACTGCTGTTAGCTCGTTGTACTCGTCACCGTCGTGTAAGCAGCCTAGTGTGAGCACATGTGTGTGTGTGTGTTCGGGTGGGTTGGGTGTATGCGTATATATATATATTATATATATATATATATATATATTTATTCTTATATGTATGTATATACGTATGTATGTATGTATGTATGTATGTATGTAGATAGCGTTTGTGCCGTACTGCAACACACACATATATGTATATATATATATACATACATACATACATACATACATAGATATATGTACACAATGTACATGCAAAGTTACATGCATCCATGCATACATCCATACACTCATACATACATTGCTAGAGCTACAGACGGTCATACATACATTACTAGAAGCATACATCAATGCATACATGCAGACATGTACCAGCAGCAGTGCATGCGTGTAGTACACACATTAGAGTACATGCATCAGCAGCCCGTTAATACACACATCTGTACATAAATTCATTCATACGCCCATATACACATACCCACACACACACACACACGCATGCACATACATACACACACATAGATACATAGATACACACAGACAAACAAACTAACTAACATGCATACATACATACATAAGGACAGAGACAGACAGACATACGGACAGACAGACCGACCGACAGACGGACGGACGGACGAAGCTATGTGCGCGTGTGCATGTGATGTTGGAAGGTCCGCGAAGGTCCCAGCAGCAAGGCCATCCAGCAGGCCGAGGCACGTTCGGGTTCAATGGTGAGGATTCTTTGCGTTTTAGTGTTTATGGTAAGCGTGGTAAAGGTTGTGATTTCGGAGCCTTCCATGGGTAGTGGAATCATTTGCACGACTTTTAGGTCTAGGTTTCAAGACAGCTGGGTCCAGGTGAGAGTTCGGACTTTCGAGATGCGACGTCGCTTCGTCGTGATCCTGACGATGTAACGACGGAAGGATGGATGGAAAGGGAAACTGACCGAGCAGCCGGCACGTCTCCTCAAACGTGCAAGTTCAATCTACGCTACCGCAGCTTTTCGAAATTCCTGGGTCCGACTGCCCAAGCATTCTTGCTTGACTTTCTCGCTTCTGTGCAAAGCTTGACTGCCTGCACCGGTGCAGTGAACTCCCGGTCGCAAGGAAACGCTTGGCTCATAGTTGACACTATGCCCCGGCTCTCGTCTCGGGCGCCTCCTAGTTCATCTTTTGCTGTGTGCATGAAGGAGTCTCCATGCGCAAAAGCCTTTAATCACGACAGGACTACGCGCGCAAACTGGAGGAGCACGAGAAGGCTTCACCGTTGGCTCCATGAGTTTGGGCTTTGGATATTGCTCTGCATTAATAACTCGGGCTTAGCAATTTCCGAGTTGAGGATTATCTGGTTCGGGTTTCAAAACCGGGGCGTCAGAAGTGCATTTGGCACCCTGAGGCACAAACTATCGTGAACTCTGCGCCCTGAAGCCTTCCAGGGGTGCCACAACGGGGCCGAGACCTTTAACTTAAATATATAGTTACTATACAGTAGAAGCCAGAAAGTTGGAACATCATTACCCTCATTCCCTTAAGGTAAAGTATAGGAGATCCCAGCACTAATCGTCCTAAATCCATGTTCCAACTTTCTGGGGTTCACTATAGTTCTAGCCTGACATTCACCGAAACCCTATTGAAATTATTGAGTTTTGGCCGATTCTGTCTCCCTGGGGTCCGGACTCTTTGACTCTGGGGGGTGCTGTTTTGATCGGAAGGGATAGGAGTCAGGGTCTTCTAGGTGACAGCTTGGGATTTGCGGGTTTCCGAAAATTAGGGGGGTACCTTATTTTGGGGTCCTTATAACACGGATCCTACTCTTTAGGGTACTAGATTAGGGTCCCCTATTTTCGGAAACTCCCATTTGGTACTTTGGGATTTGGTTCAAAGCTCTTTCGAAGTACTCTCTCCACTTGCAGATGTTTCCAGCTGATGATTCTCACTGCCTACAAGCCGGTAGGCCGGCCCTAACCCATATGGGGGTCGTTGCAAATCTCGGTGCCCCTGTAGTTACTTTAGCAACCATCCCTCCGCCGCCGCCGGGCCCCTCCAGTCGGGAACCCACAGGACCCCAAGAAGTCACAAATTGTGGCCAAAACACGGGCATTCCCATGTGCTTCCCGAAACGTCGTGAACCAGCCAGGGCAAAGACACCGAGATGCATGTCGCATCTTCGCAAGGTTCCCTTCGTACTCATCCCTGTGCCTCCCCGTCGACAGCTTCAGTCACAACTACTTTCAAAAGGAGTTGTCAGGTACCCTTCTGCCTACTTGCGAAGGCGTCCCAGACTGTTAGTCCCCTCATACGAAGTATTAGTAGTAGAGTAGGTAACCTTTAACCTTTTTGGGGTACTATAATCCCTATATTATGATCCCAAATCTTTAGTTCCCCTAAGATACTTGACAAGTAATTTTTAAGCATAATTTACCGAGGTAAAAAAACCACGGATGCTTGAAGACCGACCAAGGACTCCACGGGACTGAGGTACCCGAAACCCTGAACCCGAAACCCTAAGCCTTGAATCACTATAAGGTTCTATATGGGTTACGATAAGGTTCTATAAGGCTTAAATCCTAAACCCTATACAAATCACTCAATCCTAAACCCTGAACCCTGCAAACCCTAAGCCTTAAATCACTAAATCCTAAGCCCTAAAAACCCCCTTACTTCAGCAAACACGAGGGAAACCTGGGAGCAGGCAGAAGAGAGAGAACACACGTGACCGATCCCCGTTTCCTTAGCTGAGTAGGTCACCTTTAACCAATTTGGGGCGTCTAGAATTCTGCCATTTTTCCACAAAGCAGTGTCAACTCTTTGGAGTTTTTTAGACCTCTGCCACTTTTGAAAAGAGGTCAACCTTTGTTGGGCTAGGGATGGCTAGGGTACTCAAGTTTCTCAAAAGCAGAACGCAGGCCCAGGAAGCGCAGAGAGACCTGGAGGAGGCCAGATGCCGGCGCAGCTTGCTTTAATTTGAAGTAGGATCCGGCTTTCTGAGTTCTTCTTGCTGCTCTCATGCAGGGGCCTGCATGTATATAGGAAGTCGCACGGGCTTTGCGTGCCGCAAGACTGTTGCATTGGATCTTGACCCCCGGCTCCCTTGGCCTGCACAAGCCAAAGCCATGGTGCGCTCCACCGCACTCGTTGCATTGTCCGCGAGCTTCTTGCTCGTGGCTGGTTCCCTCAGTTTCGTCTCGGTGACCCCACCGCCCAGGCACCAGAAGTCGTTCACACCATCTTCCGCCGAGGCGCCCGAGGATTGCACAGTTCCCACTGGTGTGCCGGTCGCGATGGCGGTGTTGGCTGGGCTTGTCATGGCTTTCACGGCACCCCGGGCTGCGTTGGCCCAACCGGGTGCACGTCCCGACTTCTCGGTTGTGAGGCCCGGGTACATGCAGGGGATTGATGCTGCAAATGCTGCGACGAAGCCAGGGGAGATTGATTCTTCACTGATCTTCTCATGTTTTCTGCTTACGTGTGTCTTTCTGTTGTACCCGAAGCCCGTTTCTAATTGTGGCTTCGTCATGTTCCCGGAACCTAGCTCAGGACTTCGTCACCCGCTCCCGCATTGAGGCCGCCCAGTTTCCGCAGGCAATCAAAGAGCTCCAGAAGGAGAAGGCGACCATCGAGAAGAATGCTCCAACCAAGGCCGAGCGCCTGGAAAGGTACCGGGAGCAGGCGAAGGCATACAGCGAGAGCGCGACCCTCGAGTAGAACGGGACTCCTGCCTGTGTCAAGATGGGAGTTTCCGAAAATTAGGGGGTACCTTATTTTTGGGGCACTACAATAAGAAATCGTACTATTCAGGGTACTATATTGGGTCCCCTATTTTCGGAAACTCCTGCGATGGATCATCTCTTCATGGAGCTGGAGACTTCACGGTAGTTTCAAGCGGTTTCAGGGCAGTTTCAATCGTTACCGTCTCAGGCACAAGTGACCTGAGGCTCTGTGCATGGTCCTGTGATGTGGCCCTCCAGACACCACCGGCAAGAGAGGGTTTAGAGGGTTTAGGCTCCAAAATGCTGGAAGTTGACGGTGTTGAGGCTTATAAGGTTCAGCAATAAAGGGTGCCTAAATAATTACCAATACTATTTCAATTTTGGGGGGTTCCTTCTTATACTTATAGTATAATATACCACAACACCCTCTTCTATCTATGAAGGCCCCTATATTCGGTCTTACGTGATTCGCTTTTTTGGGGGCCCTCAACAGGCCGGTCTCGGATCTCAGTTTGGGAACTTTGGGATTCAAGGCCGGGTGTCTGGGCGTGGCCAGCGCTGTTGGTCTTGGGGCGTGGGGTTGAGGGTTTAGGGCCCCTTTGTTCAGAGTTTCGGGCTTTAGGGTTTAGGGCTTCAGGGTTTAGGACTTCGGGTTTGAGTGTTTGGCGTCTAGTTTGGGTTTAGGGCCCCTGGTGCAGAGTTTGGGATCAAGGGCGTTAGGGTTTAGGGGTTCAGAGTTTAGTATATGGGGTTAGGCCCTAATTTTGGGTGGCTGCCTTGGTTGGTGAGGGTGCTGCACGTTAGGGTTGAAGGTTCAGGCAAGAGGTACAGGCGAGGGCGTGCGAACTGTAGGGTCTCCTTCAAGGTCTGCCCCTTGAGGTAGCCTAGCCGCGAAACTTGCCCTAAACTGTGCTCTGTAGAGGCGCCGCCGTCTAGTAGAAAACTGCCATTCGAAGGCGCTAAAAGTACAATGAAGTTGAAACCAACCTTCACTTTAAGGGTCGTTTTCGTCTCAGTGTGCACACACCCTAAACCATAAGCCTTAAACTCTAAACTCCACATTGCTACCCGGTCCCGCGCCCCCACTTTCCCAATCTAAACGCAGACATATAGAGGAAAAGAGAGAGAGCACAAGGGACTGCTTCCCCATTCCACTAAACCTTAAACCCTTTTAAACCCCTGTAAACCCTAAACCCCCGGGAGTCGTCGCAAATGGCAGCGCCTAGCCCAATGCTCAGAGCTGTTCTTGGCGGCTGCTTTGCTGGCGCCTTGGGTTCCTGCCGTGTTGCACCTTGCTTCGACAAGTTTACGGGATACTCCACGGGTCTGTATAAAGTTTTACTACAAGTTTTTAGACTATACCAGAAAGGGATTTTAGGGTTTAAAGCTTACTATAATAAGTGATTAGACTGCTATAGAAAGGGATTTTTGGGTTTAGGGTTTAGCTCTGGGGAGATGATGACAGCGAAAGAAACAGGGACCATGCTTGCGCCAGAACGTGATTTTCCCTTTCAGGTACACGAGTTTTCGGAATGAGTTAGAATGACACCATATAGTACTCATAATGATTCTTATGATTGTTATCATCGTTGAAATGTTTCTCATCATCATCATCGTTATATGCACCCAATCCCTATGCGAATGACAAAAAAAACACCTGACAAAACCTGAAGCACACCTGAAAAAAAACAAAGAAACCTGAAAACGCCTGAAACCAACCTGATGGGAGGGCGGGCGGGGGCAGGTGGGGGAAGAGCGGGAGGTGCGCAGCGAGCGCGAGGCGGCGCGGGGCCGGTTTAGGGGTTTAGGGGTTTAGGGTTTAGGGTTTTCGGTGCAGTCGAGCTTGATGAAAGCCAGATGAAAAACCAGGAACAACAGCAGAAAAAGCAGAGAACAAACACAACAAGCAGAACGAACACAGAAACAGAAGAAGGCCTTAAATCTGCAATTGTGGAAAACAGGCTTCACTTCCGTCTTTTTCTTTTTGTCAATCGACTTGCCAAGTCGTGTCCATCGGCAGGTGAGTGGGGCGTTCGAACAAGTTGCAAGTCGAACCGACCTTTGCCAGCAAGTGCATCGGACTACTTTTCCCTCTGACGAAAAGATAGGTTCAAGTTGAATAATTTGGATTATTCTTGCGTGCGGGAATACTTTTCTGCAACAGGGTAGTTTGGATTATGTTTTCGGGTGGGCTAGTATGATTGATTATGTGGTCTGATGATCGAAGCTATATAAAGAGCAACTTTGCAGGAATACTGTTCAGTTCCAGCTCGGAAACCGTAACGGGTGAAAACCAGCGCAGGAATTTTGAAAGAAAGGCGTGCTGAGTTCGTACCTTTTCTGCACCCTACCCGTTTTAACCCGTACTACATTTCTTATTGGGTATTCGGCGCACCTTTTCGCAGGCGGCATGGGACAACATAAGGCTTCTAAGGGTGTCTCACGGCCTACATTTTCCGGTGCGCGGAAATGCTCATGAAAATGGCAGGAATGCAACAAGCTGTGCTGAAGTACTGCTGGTTCAGGTAAGAACAAATCGCTGAGTATTATTTATTCGAACACTTTCGAAACCCTCACAACATCCCCAAAACTTTCGCCTCCACCGCAAAGAATGTAAGCACCTGCCCAGGAGTTGGAGCAAGAGTCCTCTAAGGGCCCCGGTGGCTGCTTTGCCGCGGCCGCGATGACTTGATTCAGAGCGGTTTAGGATAAAGAGTTCATACTGTATATGTGTAGTATATATCTATATATACATATACATATACCCTCGCACCCGCACGCCAAACCTGCGATCGTCGCCGCACCAAATCCCGAACCACACCGGCACCGCACAGTGGTTCAAGGGCAATTCCGAAACAATCGGGGGTTGTGCTGTTTGTGCAGGGCCACCGAAACCCTAACCTCAAAAAGCCCTAAACTGCAAGTCTACTCAGGGAGGGGCAGACCTCACCGATCCCTTCGTGCAGCGCTCGGTTGGGCACTGGGATTTCGGCTTGGCCGGGGCTGAAGGCTTAGGGTGTAGAGGGTGCATGTGTAATACTTAACCTTTAACCTTTTGGGGCTTATATAATCTTACTCTAATTCAAAAGGTTAACCTTTTATGGGCCAGGGTACTCAGCCCCTAAGAATAGCTGTAGGGTTAGGGGCTTGCTGGTTCAGGGCTCGGGGTTGATTCTCGGCGACGATGCCGATGCCAGTGAGGATGATTATTCCTCCTGACACTTGGTCCAACATTGACTACCACGACTGATCGACCAAGTTAGTCTTTTTCGTTCTGGGTATGTGGTTGAGCATCACATCACGTGGTCTCCTACGTCCTGGCACCCCTGAAAGTCAAACTTTGTAGGGCAAAGCCTTTAAACGGGCCGAGAACCCAAAGCCCCCAAAAACCCTCTGTCACACCCTAAACCCCTAAACCCTAAACCCCTAAACCCCTAAACCCCAACCCCCACCCGGTGAACTGGAGGCGAAGGCTGTCGCGAGTTGCGACATGCAGTGCATGGCAGCCTTCACGATCGAGCAGGAGGAGGCCGCTGGACGGTGCTTCCTAGGTCCCTGAGTATTAGCCTTTTGCCCTTTTTATTTTGGGACCTGATTTAAACCCGAATAGTGGGAAAAGGGGCACCCTTACTATAAAGGGGCTACTCAGGAACCTAGCTTCAGTCCATTTATGACAGGTGTCAGAGTTTAGTGTTGAGAGTTTCGGTCCTGCAAATATAGAGGCCTCTATAATTTGAATAGGGTTTTGGGGTGTGTGGCTGGTGCTGCTGCTGACCCTGATCACCCTAAACCCTAAACCCTAGGATGATGCTCAAGAAGCCCTGGGAAGAGTCGCATCAACGACAAGAGTTTGGTCCAGTGCGAATGAAGCTGAAGATGACTTGTCGAAGTAGGTTTTTTTTTACCGTTCTGGTGAGTGTAGATAGGCCTCCTTTTGAATATTGGTGAGTGTGTATATATATATATATATATATATATTGGGTTTTATTATGGGGATACCTGTAATATAAACCATACCCTTTGTGCATCTGTCGAACTCTCAGCTTAACTGAGCTTACTTACGATTCCCTCGATGGACGGGTTCTGGGGTATGGTATGTTAGATTATACTTGCTATAATATTATGTTCTGTTATACATACATATATACATAGAGTATACATACATACCTAGATACATACATATAAATATATATATATAGTGAAATTCATAATAAGGGACCGTCGAACTCCCTATGTTACATGCTAAGACCGATCTGGAGTGCTTAAATGGCAGCTGTGTCTAGTGGGGATGTTGGAAATAGTGCAAACCCCAAGCCCCAGAAGCTCATAAGGTTTAGGGATTAGGGTTTAGGGTTTAGGGGATCGATCCTGTAAGGGATCCTTTCGAGGGTCCCGATAACTCCCAGGCTTCTGAAGCATCGAAGCCAAAGCAAATCAGATTTTGCACCATCCAGGACCCTCCTTGTACCCTTAAATAGGGGTATATGGTCCCAAATAGTGGGTACTTAGGGTCTAATAGAGGGTAAATGGCGGGTCTAGGATGGCATTACAAGGTCTTTGGGTTTTTGATTCCGCTGCCCGAATTAGAGTACTGCATTTTGTGTTGCCAGAACTTGTGCTGCCTGTTGTTGTAGGATCGCTGTGTCACATGCCTCGTTATTATAATTGATTTTGGACGCTATCCAGTTACTCGTGGAAGCTATCTGCCCAACCTTGGCATCACTTTACCAACAGTGGAAACTATATCTGCTCTTGTTCCATAAGCCTGTCCAGAAAAAACCGCAGGTCTCCTTGGGCAGCAATAGCATCGTGGCTGAGCCCCTACTGTCGGCCTGCGAACACCCAGAGCTGTCGGTGACCTGCAGCACCTTGAGGCGGGCGTGTAGGTCCTTTAGTAAGTGTGTCTTTCAATGTAGCTGCCTTCGGCTATCATCTAGGACAGCCAGGGAGCGCAAGGCTTCAGAAGCCAGCTCGCTGGCTCTGCCCAGGAATCATTCAAGCTCGGACTCGCTATTTATCTCTAGGGCGGCCTCCCTCTTGCACTTTACAGGACTACCAAGTTGCGCTCGACCCCCCAAGTTCTTCGGCCCTGGCTGAGAATGCGCTGGCCGTCGCGATGGAAGAATGTATATTCATAGCACGGATTGATAGGAATCAGAGTTCCAGCTGACGATGCTATCAACCCCCCCCCCCCCGAACCCTGAGCCCTNCCTAAAACCCTTTGAAAGGCCGCCTTTTCCCGAACCCTGAGCCCTGCGAGACCTCGAACGCCGAGAACCCTGAACCCTATGAACCCTTAACCCCTAAACCCCTAAACGCTAAAACCCTAAACCCCTAAATCCCTAAACCCTAAACACTAAAACCCTGGCCCTAAACCCTCAACCCTAAACCCCTAAACCCCTAAACCCTCAACCCTAAACCCCTAAACCTTATGAACCCTTAACCCCTCAACCCTAAACCCCTGAACCCTAAGAATCCGAATCCCCGAACTATCGAGGCTGAGATGCAGCGAGCCTATTTCGATGATCCCGAATATCTGCACCAGCGACCCAATTGGGCTGGTTGCAAGGCGCTTGGTTCAAGTCTTTACTTTTAGGGGCCTTAATAATTAGAATAGGAACAGGGTTTTGGGGCCCATTATACCATAATTATACTGAGGAACCCCCAAAAATAGTATTGGTAATCATAGAGGCCCCTTTTTAAGCGGTTGCCAGAGAGCCCATGCCCCCCTGAATTCAGGAAGAGCTTGTTGGAGTCATGTGGGTAGTTCTCTAGATTAGGGTCCCTTTTAGAGTCCTTGTTATAAGGGTGCCGTTGTATTTTGTGGACTTAAAAAGGGACCCTAATTTAGAGAACTGCACATGTGAATGAGCAACGGTTATCAAACAAGGGCTATGGGTCTGTCTGGGCGGGCTGCGAAGGTTTAGATTAGCTGTTTGGCAGCGGGGGTACGGTCTTTGCAGAGTGAGCGATACTTTGAACATTTAATTATGATAATATTGGTAAACCCCTAAACCCCTACACCCTATGTAAACCCTAAACCCTTAAACCCTATATGAACCTTAAAGAACTAGGTGAACCTTAGCCCTAAACCCTTCAACCTATAGGCTGCTCCGACTGTCCCCGAGGCCAAGGATGGTTTGGCATGCTGCCTGCCGGCTGCCTTGATCTTTTGGGCTTTCCCTGCTCGGTGTCTAAACGGGTTTAGGCTTCAGGGTTGAGGGTTGAGGATTTAGGGTTTAAAGGTTTAGGGTTTAGGACGGTTTTAGGGATTAGGGGTTTAGGGTTTAAAATTCAGGGGTGTCTAAACGATTTAGGGTAAGGACAAGCACTATATGAAAGGTAGATGTTACAGCCATACCCGGAAATCCATGCGAAAGTCACAACGTAAGCGACATAGAACTACATGCGGAACAGCCCTCCGTGTTTGAAGCAGGTGTTGAATACGTGGTCCTCACCCGCGTAGTAATCAGTATTCCACAGAGACAGCCGTATACTATATATATATATATATGGATGGGAGTTTCCAAAAATGGAGGACCCAAATCTAGTACCCTGAATAGTAGGATCCTTATTATAAGGACCCAACATAAGGTACCCCTAATTTTCGGAAACTCCCATATATATATATATGTAGTAGGTAACCTTCAGTAGCCCGCAGGAATACCCTCGCAGTAGGCCTCATGGTAGCCGGCAATTCTGGGCTTGTCTTGTTCTTCGAGTTTGATCCAGGTCACGAGCTACCAAAGTCGACCTCACACTCCTTCCCAGATGCCACGAGATAGATGTTATCTACTGGACTCTAGACAAGACTACACTACACCTGAGCAGATATTATACGGCACTACATTCTGCTATACTGTGCCATAATATACTTACTGTGCCATGGCATGCCATGCGAAGTGATGGGATGCGATGCCATGCTGTACTTTACAATTTGATACTATACTCGACTATATTCTGTGCTATTTTTCTACCATACCACACTGCACTATACTATGCTATACTGTACTATACTACACTATACTATACTATACTGCACTATGCTAAAGTACACTACACTACTGCACAGTGCCGTACTGTCCTGCACTGTACTAGTGGTAATCTGAAGATATCCAGAACGCTCCGTGCTGGAGTTGCGCACAAAGAACGCAGGACTTCTGGACAACAAGGACAGCAGACCCTGGCCACCAGCAGCGGCGGCTCTTTGCATCAATCTATCAAGACAATGCATCTGCATGCAACATGGAATTCGTGGTCCAGGAGATGGGGCTGAAACCTGAGATGCGAAGTCTGGATTCAAGAGGTAGGCCAGACTCATCGAAGCTCGCCTCTTAAAGCAGTTGCCTGTGAAGCCTTGAGCCACTTCCCAAAACTCCAACCGAGAAGTCATAGCCTGTTTTTGTTTCGGCATTCAAGCCTTGGCCCTCTTGCATGTTCCACTGCCACCACAGTCACACTACTGTCACAAGTACCGTCACTGGTTCTATCAAGCAACCATTACTACTGCTGCCACAACTCCCAATGCTACTACGACTAGTACTACCACCACGACGACTGCTACTGCTTGTATCTGCAGTCACTTCTACTGCTATCCTCCTTTTTTGTCCTGGCCCTCCTCGTGTTGCGGTTCTTACACTTCCAGCATTGGTGACAACAGCGGCGGTCAGCCTGAGAAATGAAGCCCCCAAGTCAGACTATCCCAAAGGGTCCAAAGTACCAACATAGTAGAATGTAGGGCTTCTATATAAGGAATTACTACTATGATTTGGGAAAGTATTCCCCAGAACAGTACCTAGGACCCTTTGGGTATTGAAAGTTCCCTCATCCACACTGTCATCAAAAGCTCAGACACGGAACCGCGAAGCCCGCCAGGAGGGAATCTGCCTGGGTATTACTGGTCGAGCCGATCAGTGCAAGGCGCACCTTTAAGTCCCACAATAGGGTTCTAAAGCTGTTGGACCTTCTGGTTCCATAGTTCATACTGTATTCTCTCAGCAACGAAGCGCACTCGGCTTCCTCGACCACAAAGCCCGACATTGCAATCCCCGCACCTATGACTCTGAAGCCACATTGTTGAACAGTTCAGGACAAGGACGTGGACTTTCAAAATGTCAGCACTACATCAAGCACTTCAATCCTGAACAGAACTTCTTACCGCCTGTCTGTTGGGGTTCGAGATCGGCCCGACTTTGATTCAAGTTGCTGACATGGGAGTTTCCGAAAATACGGGACCCTAATATAGTAGGCTCCCTACTATCAGGTCCCCAAAATAAGGTACTCTGAATTTTCGGAACCCCCCTAGAAGTAGAGTAGGTAACCTTTAACTTTTTTGGGGTAGTCCTTGTATTGTGAAAAAGGTTAACCTTTAGTTCCCCATGATACCCGACGCGCAGACCCCCATATCGGACCTGGGTTTCTTAATGCAAACAACTCTTGTACACCCGCTCCATCATTGCAAAACCCCGACCGCAAGTCCTGAATCCCATCCTCCATTAGATTCTAAGTACCTTAGTTTAGGGTTATAAGAACCCGTAGTTATCAGTATAGTTACCTTACTTATAACCGTAGTTATAGGTATCGTTACCTTTCTTATAACCGTAGTTACTAAGTATAGTTACTGTAGGGTTACAAGTACTCGTAGTTATAAGTATAGCTACCTCTCTTATAACCCTAGTTACTAAGTGGGAGTTTCCGAAAGTAGGGGACCCTAATATAGCACCCTAAACAGTAGGATCCTCATTACAAGGAGCCCAAAATAAGGCACCCCTAATTTTCGGAAACTCCCAAGTAACCATTAGATGCAGAGGCGAACCTGCTTGGACCGGACCTCACTGGGCCCGAGCGTTGCCAAGGAGGTGGCGGGAAGGACACTGGAAGCCCCTAGCCCTATGTTTATATATATATATACACAGATATATGTACATACAGAGGTGTGTATGTGTGTATATATATAATATGCTCATATATATATATATATATATATATATTTGTATGTATTCACACATTCGCACGTGCATGCACGCTTGTATACATTCACACGTGTCGACATAGGTATGCATCTAGGTATCTATGTAAGTTTGCATGTATGTACGCATGCATGTACATGTTGTGTATATTTATATACACATACATATACGCACATACGTATACAATTACATCTATACATATGTACATATGTACATATATGCATATATGCATATGTGCATGTATACATATACATATGTACATGTGTGTATATATAATATACGTGTATTCATGTGTGTATGGATGAACGGAAGAATGGATGGATGGATGGATGGATGGATGGATCGATGGATGGATGGATGGCTGGGTGGATGGATGCATGGATGGATGGATGGATGGATGGATGGATGGATGGATGTCTGTATGTATGTATGTCTGTATGTATGTCTGTATGTATGTATGTATGTATGTATGTACGTATGTGTCTGTGTGTATGGATGCACGCATGCATGTATGCACGCACGCATGTATGTATGTATGTATGTTTGTGAGTGTGCTTGTTTGCATGTTTGTAGGTATGTATATTTTCACATGTGTATCTTCATATGTACGCATGCAGGCAGGCAGGTAGGTAGGTAGGCAGGTGTGTAGGTATGTGTGTCTGCGGGCCTGTATGTATGTATGTATGCTTGCATGAATGCATGCATGGATGCATACGCTTATGTCTAGTTCGGGACGACGCGTTGTAGGGGAGGCAGGCGACGCTCCTTCCCTGAGGAGGCTGCCGGAGCAGCATGCGTGAAGCAGTGTGCGGAGGGCTACTACATCGAAGCACAGGACGAGGGTCCCGACATGGCCATGGCCTATCCGGTGCAAAGGGTTTGTACATGGAGAAAGGCCGGCGATGTTGACTTCATCGACGCTGAAGAGTGCCCCGATGTCAGACTGGTTTGTGCCAAGCCTTTTGGCGTTTTTCCCAATGCCTGCAGTGGCACGGCCCATTTGGCGAAGCAATGGTTCGTCTCCTTCTACTCCTTCAGCAAGGAAACGGCTCCTGGCACCTTCGAGACCTCCCTGCAAACAAGGGTTGTGGTGGATCGAGATACTACTTGCGCCGGGACCTACCAGAGCCACCGCTGCAACCCCAGAATCGAAAGTCCACTCCTAGCTTTAACCACAACAAGGGGGTTTTTGTTGTTTGCATGTTTCTTTAGTTAGGTTCCCTTATTCGCAATTATTAAACCTGTTCGTATTGTGGTGTCCCCTTGTGTGCCCAGGATCTCAGAAGGATCCTGCTTGGGACTGGCCTTCGGCTTCTCAGGCGCTAAGGCCGCGCTGGCTCCACCCCGGCCCCCCGAGATTCCGAAGATGCCGGCAGCTTTTCCCACCGTCGGAGAAGAGGACCAGGAGGTGCATTTCAGGGTAATATAGGGGCCTAAAAAGTTACCTATACTATTTTGAGGTTCCTTATTATAAGTATAGTATAATGGGACCCAGATCCGTGTTCTAATTAGTAGAGGCCCTACAGTATGGAGTTTACAGGGTTTAGGGATTCCAGAGGGCTCAAACAGCCATGTGTAGGGAGCTTCGGGGTTATGGGGCGTCTGAGGATTACAGTTTAGGGATCGGGAAGCTAAGACTTTCGTAAATAAGACTTCGTGGAGAGCCACTCCACCACGGCAACTCATTAAGGCTAGAAGAACCCTGAACCCCTACGCATGGTCGTGCAATGCACATGGGTGGTTGTCAAAATTATGGTCCCTTTTTGGGTACCGGAAATATTAGGTGCCGTGTCATGCCGTATCCACAAAGGGACCTTAATATTGACAACCACCCACATACTGAAACCGAAGTGCAGCCAGTCAGGTCGAGGTTTCAACCACCGCCAGACCGCTCGTGGGACCCGAAGACAAGAATACCTTCGTTTGGGTGCCTGGGCTTCGCTGGGTGTTCGCCTTGATGTCCCAGCCTTGTGGTGGAAAGGGAACGATTCATGTGTGTTTTCAGGGTCTTAGTCTTAGTAGTAGAGTAGGTAACCGTTAACCTTTTTGGGGTACTATAATCCCTATATGATCCCAAAGGTTAACCTTTACTTCCCCTAAGATACTGGACAAGTAAGGGGTTAGGAACCAGGTTTTCATGCGGGAGCATGGCCAACGGCCATCAACCCTGAGCTCGAAAGATCTTCGGAAAAGGTACCTGGAGGCTAAGTGTTCCTAACGCAGATGCATGGAAGTTCGAGCCACTATGGGCTGTGAATCATAGTCAAAATCCGCAAAACCCCTTAGCATATTCCCCCCCGAAACCCTTATCATATTCCAAACAATCCCTTAACATACTCCCAATAAAGCCCTTATCATATTCACCAAGAATGCCTTACCATATTCCTCAAATATAGGGCTTGGCAGTTCCCCGGGCACCCCACTGCTCGAACACCAGGTCATGAGTGGGGTCGTGGTTCTTTTCGTGGCCCTGTCGGCCGTGATCCTTCGCTGGAATCGACTGAGCAATCATAGGTCCTCTCAGGAGATTGGCAGAGAAATTGAGCTGCAAAGTGCCAGACCCTTCTGAGCAAAAAGCAGGATTATACGTCTGCTTTTGAACACAGCACCCGTTATAGGGCCTTGAAGAAAAAACCTAATGTAGTGGCCTTAATAATTAGAATAGGGTCTTGTTGGGCTCCTTATTATGATCATTATAGTATAACATACCCCCAAGCCCTATTCTAAATTACCCTAAACCCTAAACCTACACCCTAAACCCTAAGCCCTATTCTAAATTAAGGCGCCTACATTAAAGCTCTCGGGAGGCCGAACTGCGACAGGAAGCAGAGGAGCTAGATCTCGAGGAGGCCAGCTCAAAAAGGAGTTCGTTTCTCTCGAGCTTCTTATCGGTTTACGGGTTTTGGGGTTTTTAGGGCTTTTAGGGTGTTTGTTTACGGGTTTTAGGGTTTTTAGGGCTTTTAGGGTGTTTGTTTACGGGTTTTAGGGTTTTTTGAGACTTTAGGGTTTTTGGGTTGTCAGGGTTTAATGTTTTGGGGGGTTTTAGGGCCTTAGGGTGTTTAGGGTTTCGGATTTAGGGCTCATAACTCCTAAGAAGCATATACAGAACGATTTGATATCTAATGCTTTAGCTAATTAGGGGTTAGGGTATATGGACCTTTATGACTTGGTTCGGCCTGTAAGGGTTCCTACACTTAGACGCAGAGTTTCTTCTGGCACCCGCCATGACAGACTCACAGGGACCCCATTGCATTGCAGCTTGTCTCTATTTGTCACATCCACCACCCAGGTCAGCCTTACAGAGATCCCAAGCCGTTATAAGCTTTGTAAACTCTCAATCTTGAACCCTGAACCCCCGAAACTGCCTCGAAATCTGGGCCCAGCCCTTATCTGAAAGGCTCTGGCCCAGAGGCGCTCAGGGCGTGGCCAGGCGAGCCGAGCAGCAAGGGGTGAGTATATGTAATTCCTCACTGTGGTTGTCTCGGTTTCGGTTTTGGGTTTCGGGATAGAAAGGAATTCAGCGGTTTGGTGAGGGTGCAGAGATTTCGGGTGTTGAGTTTTTGTTCGGGTCGGTTTGGGCTTTGGGCGTGCGGCTTCAGGGTTCTGCTGGGGCAGGATGACATCCCCTCCTCCCCCGGCCCTAGTATTCGTGTGGAAGAAGCGGTAGTGGTAGCGGTGGTGGTAGTTCTGTTGGCAGCAGTCCAAGAGCGGTAGAAGTAGCAGCAGGAGTGGCAGCAGCATTAGCAGTAGCAGGAGCAGGAGGAGGAGGAGTGGTGGTGGTGGTGGCGGTGGTGCACATGGTGGTCGTCCTCGTAGTAAGAAACGCTCAAAGCAGAGGCCGGCTTCGGCCCGCAGCATCCGCTCCAGCGAACTCGTCGCAGGCTGTTTGTCAAGGCACCGGGCGACGTTGGGTCTGTGAGGGCTCGGAGCTCGCAGTTTAGGCTTGGGGTGTAAAGTCTGTGACGATGTGGGGTTCAATGAGGCCTAGAATAGGTTTTGGAATTCAGGGTTTGGGATTCGGCGCGGGAGGCAAAGGCTTTAAGGATGCGGTGCTCGAGTTGCGGATTGAGGTCGTGGAAAGGGGGGCCCGGTCGGTGTGAGTTGCAAAAATAAATGTGCATACGTGTGTGTATGTATATGTATATATATATATATATGTGCGTCTGTCTATATATGTGTATATACATATGTATAAGGGAGAAGGAGAGTGTAAGAGAGAGAGACAGAGAGGGAAGCAGATTTCATTTAGTTTTTGCTCAGTGTCTCCATAATTCTGTTTTTTCGACCCTAGCAGGTAGCATTAGGTGAGGTGTTCTGACCTTGAGTACGCTCCAGGGTTTGAGCGTTCCGGGCTTCGTTGCGAAGCGTGCGCTTCCCTCAGCCCTACACCTGAAACAGCACGTCTTCCCGGAACCCGAAGCAGCGGTAATCCTGACATCTGTAGTATCCCTTATAGAACCCGAAAGCCTCAACATCCGAAACCCTCTAAACCTGCATCCGAAACCCAAACCCGAAACCTTAAAACCGAAACCCTAAACCCTATACCCTGGCAACTCCAAAGCAGATCTTGCTTCGTCGCTCGGCGGCCCTGGAACTCTTGGGTAAGACGGACGAGAGCCTCGACGACCTCAATGCCGCCGGGGCCTCGCATGTCGTGTTCGGGGTTTCAGGAGGGCTTAAGGTGCTGGCATTGCAGGGATTATATGGGAGTTTCCCAAAATAGGGGACCCTAATATAGCAACCTAAATAGTAGGATCCTCAAAATAAGGACCCCAAAATAAGGTACCCCCTAATTTTCGGAAACGGCGGTAGATCCTCGAGCCTTGGTATAGTCACAGTGTGGCTTTCGCTGTGGATTACATTGCGCTACAAATTCTCAAAGAGGCGGTGCAGAAAAATTGTGCTATTAATTATTTGAGAGGACTGGGTCAGTGCAACTGGAAGTCAATTCCTCGGTGTCCGAAGCAAGTTCTTCGACCTAAGATTTGGCAGCTCCAGAATGCTCGAAGACTCTGTGCGTTGCTTGCCTTGCGTGTTCTGCTTCTTACGAAAGAGGTACGATTGCAGTTACGGCCGTTTGAAGCCATCGCCCCTAAGCCGTCTAAACCTGAATGATCTAGTGCAAATACATTATCCCTAAGACTTTACCCCAACAACAGAGACCCCTATTCACCCAGCCAGGCCGGAACAGAACTCCTCCCTGCTGCATAGCTGCGCCCGTGTAGGGTGTTCCTAGGCGATGACTTCTTTCAGGCGCTTGCTTCGAGGTGCTCATCGGATGACACAACTCCTGAGTCGCTCGAAGCCAAGGGCATGATCAAAGTAGGAGCCTATGGCAGTCAGCGAGGAAGCCAGACTAACCGGAAACACCAAGAAATCGGTAGATGCACATTTCACAACAAGGGCCTGTTCGTGTTTTGCATCGTGGAAACAGCATAACAGTAGTCAAGACGACAGCAGCCACTGTAACGACAAAACACTTGCAGTTCCATTGAGCATACACAACATAGTGGGCGGTTGTTCTGAAGTGTGGCAAGTAGACGAGCAGTAGTCAGTAGCAGTTCAGAATAGTAACACACTTACTGTCCCAGCACGTGCAAGGTGACAGTCCGGGAAAATGTCATACGATACGGTCTTACTGACAGAAAGGCAAGCACCAAGAAGACCGTCGTTCTATGCCTAGTAGCGGCTCGAATAAGACTGCACATGAGGAGCGACGCTTGCAGCACACGTTCACACCAGTAACGCGGCCACTCGGACCCTGCAAGCAATGGCTCTGCCGATGCGGCTACAGGAAGCCGCTCGCCTATGAGATCCGAGGACATCAGGATTTGGGTTCTGGGCTTTCGGGGTTTCAGGCTTTGGGACCATACTTGGGTTTTGACGACAGAAGGCGCAGGAAAAGGAAGGGTCGCTTTGTGTTGGGCCCAAGCCAAAGCTCGATCCGCCGAATCCTACAGAGAGGATCTAGTCGTTTAGGAAATTGACTCCTGCAGTGCTGACTAGACGACAATCTGCTTGAACAGTCCCACATCAAGAGGATTGGTTGCTCCCTTCTCTGAAATTAAGCTCTTATGAGTCTTCTGTGAGTATGAGAAGCGGTCCAGCAGCGTCCTCCGGTGTTTGTTCAAGCCTAAGGCCCGAAACTCCTGAAGCCAGCACCTCGAAACGTCGAAGGCATGACTGAAGCAACAAGAAGT
Source organism: Symbiodinium sp. clade A Y106 (assembly GCA_003297005.1). NCBI lineage: Eukaryota > Dinophyceae > Suessiales > Symbiodiniaceae > Symbiodinium > Symbiodinium sp. clade A. The sequence continues at coordinate 2,701 of BGNK01002125.1, read as the reverse complement.
GTTGCATCTGAGGCTCTGAAGCGCTATGACCAAGCGGACGCTCGGCCGCAGTTTCTGGGTGCCCGAGCACAAAGCCAGGGCTTAGGGTTCAGGATCCTAAACCGTAAACCGCAAACCGTTCGGAGAACAGACAGAGTGCCTCCAGACAGTCCTTGAGGTCTCCCAAGAAGCAGGATAATTCAAGTAGTATATGTGCGTGTGGTTTGTTACACCTCTCGGAGAAGTCGAACAGTCGACCCCATAGGAACTTAACGTGCGCGTTGCGTAGATACGTATATATATATATATATACATATTATGATTATTATTCTTGAAATTTGTAGATCATTTTTATATGTATATGTATGTATATATATATACACATGTAGATTGTCACAGATTTGCAGTGGTGCCTGCCCTCACACGAGGGAGCTAGCTCAGTACATACATACCGGAATACATACATGTGCACGCACATTCATGTGTACATGCACAGGTGCATGCATTTATCCATACACTCGTGCTACAGGTTCCTGTTATGTCATCCCATGGAAGCTTTCTCTCAGTCATTGAAGCTGTACGACCTCCTACTGGGCTTGGAAGGATCGAGGTTCGGCTTTCGATAAGATACTAGTAAGGGGGAATGGATTTAGAGCTGTAGGTTGAGGCTAAACCTTAAACCCCTAAGCCCTAAACCCCCAGAGCTCCGCAGCCCTTCGAACTTCATCTCTTCGCCAGCTCTCTACGCGACCGTTGGCTGCCAATGCGGTCACATCGGCTTTGGTTCAAAGCCTAGCCGAGGCAGGCAGCATAGCATAGCCCCAAATCCCGAAGGCTTAGGCCTTAATTCTCATAACCGAGCAGCTACTATAGTGCTTGACCCGTAAAGTGTCCCGGGTTCCCCACCATAACCATAATCTCGGGGGAAATCCGGCCACTTATTACTCTTGTCGCTGTACTTGTCAGCCTAAACCATGGAGCTTCTTGAAACCCATCCCTGGACCAGTGGCACCTTGACTCCACTGGCACCCGCCCGCAACCCTAAACCCCAAGAGCTCTGCTCTTCACAGCTCTTTGCTGGCGTTTGTGTTCATCTGATTTAGGGATGTTGGATTCATTGCTTTTCGCTCAGGGAAAACGATAAAATTTGAACATCGAGTCCTCGACTTCACGCTTCAATCACTCAGAGCTGACATAGGCTTTCATCAGATTCCGAGAGCCTCAAACCCTTCTGGCTTTTCTTCTCTAGGGTACAGATGGGGCACTTCCTGGCAGTGCAAAGCCTGATTAAGCCAGAAACCCTGAACCCTGAAACGCTTAACTCCTCAACCCGGAGCACAGAAAGCTCACGAAGCAGACACTATAGCGCCAAAGTCTTGCATACGACAAGGGTAGCGAGCGCAGAGAGCAGATTTCGGACTTTGCGTTTATGACTTCATTTGGATCATTAGGCTTCGGTGGAGTTTACTTTCGGGGGTTTGGAATGAGGAGTCATCAAGCCATGTCGTCTAATGCGGAGAGTAGGAATTCAAGGCCGCCAGTTTTGGACCTAGGAATTCGGCAGTCGGGAGAAAAGTTTGGTATGTGGATTCCGGGGTTCTGTGCAGTCACGAGTTTGTTGTGCAGGCTCGGCAGTGGATTGGAGATACGGTGGTGAAAACCTGCCGGTAGACTCCTAAACCCTAAACCCTAAACTGTCTGAAAACGGTATTACGGTATGATGCAAGGGGTCCGGGAGCCTCCTTGAACTTTTCGCATGTGCGACGTTGTGAGAGAAGTCTTCAGGCCTTCCCAGACCCCCGGGAGGATCTAGAAAGTGGATCCCCTAATTTGGGGCCCTATACTACTAAGGGTACTTTATAGGAACCCCCATTAAGGGATCTACTTTTTGGATCCTCCCTTAAGGGCTCTGGGTTAAGGAACCTTAAGGATGTCACTCAGCTGGTCGAACTTTCTCAACCAAAGCACTGAAGCTCCGGTGCCAGCTTTTTTCGCAAACCCTAAACCCTAAACCCCAAGTACGTTGCACAGCAGGAAAACTTCGAGCACTTTAGGAGTCCTTCCTAGGGTCTTGCTGCTCCGCGCAGGTAATCCGCCAGCTCCTGCAAGAAAAGGCGGGGTGTCTCAGCTCCAGGCTTCTGGCAGAAGAATGATCAAGTCCGTTTCGGATACGAGAAGCCAGATGCTGAACATTGGCTTCTACATACCGTTACATATACTTGCAGAGCCGCAGATTAGTCTCCGATACTCGTTCCAAATCTTTGATGCACCGAATGCTCCGTCATGTGTCAGAAGTTCAAAGCTTTCTGACCAGCTTTTCAATCCTGGGCCTGATACTTAGTTAATTGTGCTGCGTGCTATACGGGTAACAGTCTTACTCCCTCCTCAACAATGCTGGAAGCGTAATTACATGACAATGACGAAGATCAGTGTCCGTGCGAACTACTACAGCTAGACCATGCTACCATCCTTTGCACCTGCTCTCGGGATATGACTGCGAGCGCGAGATGCGCTTACCCCAGCACAAGATGAGGTTACCCCCAACATCAGAGCTTCCGCAACCTGCGAAGAAAATAAGCCTTCGTAACCCGACGACACACGCACAGACACACAGACACACACAGACACACACAGACACACACAGACACACACAGACACACACAGACACCCACAGACACACACACACACAGACACACATACAGACACACACACACAGACACAC